>VDFB02073791.1:0-104688 GCA_007258455.2 Sequoia sempervirens
TTCAACACAAGTGCAATACCCAAGTCTTGGTTAAGAGGGTCCCAAATGTACTTTATACCCTAGGTTGGACACACTTTGTGTGCCCCCTTCTCCCATGCCCATAGCTCACCAAACCACTTCCTTGAATTTTTTCCATGACTTTCCAAGTCTCATATAAATGATTTATATAAGCCTTAAGGTGTGGTTTCCAAACCATTGCTCCCTTTCACAAAGGTTGACTTTTAATAATTATTTAAATAAATAATTATTCTTTCCCTATTTAAAGAGTTTTTATACCTATTCTTTACTAATCTATCTTTTAACCAAAAGGATCATAATATCCTTTATTTTTCTATTTCATTTGTAATTCTAAAGGATTATTTCATAATTTTATTTTCTCTTGGGGAAAAAGTTACATAACAATATTAAGATCAATAAACAAAAGAAAATATGTGAGGTGTATGTTTTTCACCATTACATTTACCTTTATCATGATTTTTTATTATAGAAAAATTAAATCAAATAATTACATCGAAGGCATTCCCTCTATGAAAGAGACCAAGCTTATTTTTCCTATCAATGGTCAATATTGTTTGTCTCGAGCTAATTTTTCCCATCGACGATTGATATCATTTTCCTCAGTGTGCAAGAAGATTGAATGAATCTAAACCATAAATGTCGAACCAGCGACATAGTGAAGGCATTAATGCTTTCCAGTGTTCGCATGATTCTTTTTCTCCATGGCTAATATCCAAACCATGCAATGAATTTTGATTACCAACTATCTCATCTCATTTACAAGGTTGAATGTCTCCATCAAGTATTGGCCTAATCCATGGAAAACTTCGGCTGATAACAACAAAAACACTTTTAATATTAGTCATTTCTAGATGGATTTGGTGGAATTCAAATCATGTGATCAGTTTAGTTTCAATGCATGGGACTATGGTGAAAGGACCCCTCAAATGATTGAACCTAGAGATTATACAACTTCAAATTACAAAATGGCAGCTGAAAATATCATGGGTTACAATTTCATCGTAGTACAAAGTTATAGGAATGAAGTCAACTATGCTACCTAGTTAATACAACTACAGTATGGCTACACAAAATAATTTATTAGGCAACACAATCAAAGAGTCAAGAAGTGTGCAACTAGATAGGGTATGCATTGTGGTACCTGTTGTAGCATGAGTTGTGTTTAATTTGAGTACAAAATGCACCACAACAATAACTAGTAATAGTAATATAGGGGGACTTCTGACAATAATTTTTCATTCTACAAATTCCAAAACCATTAACCAAATTAACAAACCAATATAATAGACTACCATTTGTATTGGAACATGCCTTGTTACCAATTTAAATGCCTTTCCATTGCCCAACCTCATCATTAGTGAAAAAATAGATAATGACAATACAATGACAGACATTAGTTATCTACTCTATCAAACAAAAGAGCCTAATCTAGGTAGCCCTGAGCAATTGTCACTATAGTTGAGCTATCCTGGCCCAAAAAAGGAGGACTTTCCAATCTTAAACTCCAATTTTTGGATCACGATATTTCACCTCAAACCATTCAGCTTTCCCCAAGGGATTCTCTTTGTAGTTACTTCCATGTAGAATAAATCTGCACTCCCAATCAAAGCAAATTACTAGTGCAACATGGTTGCCAACAATAAAATCAATCAATGTATAATTATTTAAAAAAAAATTCAAATAGATTCCAGACATGCAACCATTAAATAATATTAAAAGAGATCACTTGCTCGGTCCTACAACACATTTCCTAGACAAAGGGGAGCCTGTGGGAATAAATGCCCATGACATTCTCAAATACATTGTTTAAACACTCCACTTTAGTCTTATAAAGCTTTTAACATATGTCCATTTCTTATTTTGTGGCTTCCATGTGAGAGATATTCTCTAGACGTAGTGTCTAATTACCTTGAGTTGCAACCAGATGCTTAGAAACAATAGTATTCCATGTTGCATCCAAGCACAACCAACTGCATGTGCCTTACATGCAAGAAAAATAACAAACCTTATAAGTGTTCTTTAATTGTCCATCTCGCCTCTGCCTCATTGGATGAGTTTTTTCTTAAAATTTGGGAGAAATAAAAAATTATTTTTTAAACCAAGAAAACATTCCAATAAAAAATAATATTAGATCCATTTTTAAGAAAATCAAATCAACAAAAAGACACAAACATTAGGGGAGCGAATTAATTTTTTAATCTGCATTGAATTCAAGACAATGATTAATATGAATGAAGTGAATGCAAACATTAGTTCCCTACCTTTTAGATAGGGACTTATAATATATTAATAATTATTATAGCTTCAATATATTTATATTGGAACATTAAAAAATTATGTAACAGTTGTTTAGGCGACTAGGAATGTCTCTCACTTCCATTACCATGGTTAAACATAACACTTCAAACACTTGTTTTGGAGAAACTCTTTTCAGCCAAATGTGTGCTAACTAATACTACATTGTTTGAAAACATACTTTCTGTCCAAAAAAAATCCTCTCCAACTACTTGCGTCCCACCTGTAATATAATTATTATTACAATAATAATAACAAAGGTTGTCTAGTGATTAGTCTTTATCATTACAATATAATTATATAATATTGTTTGGTATATTTAACATTTTTTAAAATTAGAATTAATTTATTCAACTAATTTAGATATATACATTAAAAAATAGATTTTAGCATTGTATATCTTACTTTAATAAGGTAGTATTTGTTCATTTACAATATCTTTTATAAATTTGGTAACATAAAGTGTAGATTCATTCAAGAGATGTTGAAGTACATTGTCTAATTTTGTGAGCTTGTACTTTGTTTTATAGTTGAAGTCTTAATTTCATTCCAATGTTGAGCTTTGCTTTAACTTTTTTCTTTCTTAATTTAATGTGGCATATTATGATTGATCTATATGTTCTTAAGTAATATAAATATATATGATTGATTACCATTATATATGTTGTTTTAAGTAGATGACCAATTACCATTATGTATCTATCTACTAAGCTCTCTGTCTTTCTTTATCTATCTATCTATCTATCTATCTCTCCCTCTCTCTATATTGAGCTATCTCTCATTCTCTCCCGCCTCTTCTCTCTCCCCCTCTTTATCTATCTCTCTCCCTCTCCCCCTCTTCTCTCTCTCTCTCTCACACACATATACCTCTCACTTTCTCTCCATCCCTCTCTATCTCCCCCCTCTATCTATATCTCCCCATCTCTCTCCCCTCTCTATCTCCCCCTCTCTCTATATCCACCCATCTCTCCCTCCCTTGGTCACTCCCTATACCCTATCTATCTCTCTATCTCTACCTCTCTCCCTTTCTCTGCCCATATATCTTTATCTCTCTCTTTCTCTTCCCATATGTCTCTACTTCTCCATATTTCTATCTTCCTCTCTCCATCTCCATATCTCTCTCTCTCTATTGCAAACATAACATGACCTTGTTGGTAATGGAGTTTGATATTCTTCCTAATTTAGAGGTTTTGTTTTAGTCATGTTTGGATCCATGTAAGATGATGCATAGTTGATTTTAAGTTATCACTTATCCATTGAGACCTTTGTTGCATAAACAAGATCATTTGCTAAATGGCCTGACAATTTATCTTATGTACTGTATGTTATGCAATTTTTTGCACACATGCCCCGCTATAAGCGGGGACCCTCTTTCGCTTCGGTTTTGGTGTTTTGGCCCTTTCTTTTGGGGTTTTTTGTCTGTCTTAGGCACATGCCTAAATTTTTATTTTGATGCCTAAGTTTTTTTCCTAGGATACGTATTGAAAATCCTAAGTCTTGGATGAATTTCGAGCTTTTGCCCTGATTCGGGATTTTCTGCCCTAGTCGGATCTTCCTGGATCTTGCTTGATTTCTAGTTGGACCCTTGTGGTTTGGGAATTTTGGTTCTTCCTGGATTTCTGCATGGTCCAAATTTCCTCAGACTCCACCCTGTCATCAATTCCCTAGGTTTCATGACTATCTTATCGAGTGTATTAATAGCTTTGTACACGCTTTGAAGGCTAGATCCTACTTGATTTTTGAGATCTTTTGCACCATTATGTTCGCTATTTTCCATCATTTGAGCTATGAGGTGCTTTCATGCGATTGATTGAATTCGTTTTGGGGCGTTTAGGCTTGAATTAACTACTTTGGTGGCTATCTCTTGTGCATTGTTGCCTGTGATTGTTGCGGACACCAGTGAGCTTCGCGTTTGCTGCTTTCGAGAACAATTCCTGCTTTTTCAATGGTATTTCTCTAATTGCTCTGCTTTGAATTAATTTATGAATGACATGTTGGTATTGTGAAGGCTGGTGGGATTTGAGTTCCCGTGTGTTTGTTTATTTCTACTAGGGTTGTTCAGTTTTGCATCATTTGTCATCCCTTGGGTAAATCATGAACTCACTTGTCTATCTGCATTTTGGTGAACCTTGCCTAAGAGTGTCTGGTAAACCCTAGTAGTGACTCAATAGTGAAACAACCCACACCGAGCTTGCCTGTGCGTTAATGGCAGATGGTGAGGTTTGAAACCTAGGATAGGGCCATATCTAGTTATTTCATCTTAAAACGGGCCTGTAATACAAAGAAAATTCATGAAAGATCCCATCCCTAGCTTCCCCTAGTTTTAACTTTTCGAAATCCTTAGTGGGTTTAGCATTTGGGTGAAATCATGCCTTAGCGTCGCAATCCAGGGTGATCCATCCCTTTCAAAGTCTCTTCGCTATGACCTTCCATTATCAACGAGACCTTATGTTGATTGCCCTATGCTTTGCCGAGAGGCCCTCTTAAGTCTGTGTCTTGTTGCCGTGACACTATCATTTTTACACCGATAAGATCTTGTATGCCAACCAGTCGGCAAAACCCTTCACTTTCGCCAAGACCTCACCACGCAAATAAATCTTTTACCGACGTGTTTGTTCACCTTTACTTTCAGCAGGACCGGTCTCGGTCGCCAAGAAGTGTCAGCGAGATCTATGAGCTCTAACGATATTCGTTGTTTGCTGGGACATCCGTCCTTCAGCGAGACCTCCCACTGAGCATGTTCGCTTCCCTCGCGCTGCTTTCCTTTTGGTGTGACATCCCTTTTTCGTTGAGACCTCTCTACGAGGTTCTAGCTCCTTCTGATGCTTTCCCTTCACCCTAACTATCGTGATTCATTGGGACTTTATAGCGAGCTCCCCACTTTCATCAAGTCCTTTGCTTCGGCAAAACTCCTAACATTCATCAGGATGTTGTAGAGAGGCCTTCTGTTTTAGTGAACTTAGACCTTTTCATTGAGACCTCTCGCCGAATGTAAACCTAACCATAGTTGGCAGAACATTGCCATTTTGCTGGGACCTCCCACCGAAGGCTTGAAGTCATACTGAGGTGTTTGATTGGGCTTGACGGTCAGCAAGACATGTAACCTTCACTAAGACCTCACCCCAACCACCCCTGGCTCATTTCAATCTGAATGTTGTGTCTCCCCTTTGCCGAGACTTCACACCAAAACCACCATGTCTTGGTGAGATCCTTTCTGATAATATATTTCGACATAACTTCGCAGCTTTGCCAAGACTTCTACACGAGACCCAAGCCTTTGTCAAAGCCTTTGCTACAGAGTCTCCTTTGGTCCGAAAATTTTCCCTGCCCGCAGATGTTCATCAAGGCCAGATTTCTCTGAAATCTCGTGTTCCCATGATTTCCCGAAGGTCCTATTTGGGTTGTTCTTCGTGGAAATCCGTCCCTCATGGATTTCCCTGAAATTTGATGAAATGAAGAGGAATATTGAATGGCATGACATGTTGGTGTTTTTCAATGCATTTTCTGGTTTTTCCATGCTACATTTGGATCTCCCACGTGGTTTACTGATGAAAAATGATCAAGTTTAAGGGTTAAGTAGGTGTTTCTTGGTTACTCCATTGGAATCCGAGTGGACTGGAATTTTTTGAATTCCTCTCTAGCTCAGATTCCATAGATGGCTTTGAAACCCAAAATTTGCTGTCGACATTCCATATGAATTTTAATGGCACCTTGACTATATGAGATGCATTCTAAAGGTATTTTGATAGTTTAACCTTGCTTTCCTATGGTTTTTACTATGTTCTCATGCTGAGTGCAGGTTGAATCAAGCAAGGGAGCAGTTGGTTCCTCATTGTCTGATGCAGAGAGGATCAAGCTGGATATTAAGGGCAAGGTCTGTGAGAGTAAGATCACTTCTATCTAGTCAGTAGTCACTAATACAAATGTTTCCCTTTGGGACTATGAAGAATTTAAAGCAAGGATGGCGGCTGAGGGTCCTCCTTTGGTGACGAGAAGAATGAAAGAGTTAGGCCTATCCCATGTGGCTAGTTTCCCCCCAACGGTGCAATGCTATGAGCTAGTCCTTGAGTGCGCAAGGCATTATGATCAGGACACACAGAGGATTATTGGGCCTCAAGGGAGAATTATTGCAAATATTAACCCAGTCTCCATTGCCCAGACCTTTGATATGCCGGAACGGTCTCATGTGGTGGGATTCACCATTCAAGTATCTCAGGAGTTCTATGATGACCAAACCGTGAAATCACAGTAGCTAATCAACTCCTAGCTGGAGAAGCCCAAGTCCCACTATTCCAAATTACCAAAGTAGCTGTTTAGAGCAAAGTTCAAAAAGGAATACTATGATGCCATCACCTTTCTTAGCAGGGTGGTTGGATTGAGGAGTGTTGGTACATTTGAGAACTGGATGTGTCATGCGATTGTAAGGATGGAACGAGAAAATATAAACTACCATTGGGTAGGGGTCATTAGCCAAGTGATTCACGAGCGATTATCCAATGTGTTGTAGACCAAGACCTTCACAATGACCTCCTATTTGGTTTATGCACTTGCTAGGTTCCACCCCTATAGAGGATTGGATATGAGGGGCACCTTTGGATAGGATATTATCTATGAAGTTTTCCCTCAGTTGCATTGGGGAGGTTCAAATTATAGGAGAGAAAATGATGCATTCACTATGCACATTACCAGAATGCTTCAGGAAGCGGAGCATATCAAAATTTCAGATCAAGCCAAGGAAATTATCAAGAGATATGGAGCTTGGTTTATCCAATTTCCAACCTTTTCCTACATTCAGATTGATGGCTGCTAGAGAGCCCCATAAAGACTTCCAAGGTATCCCACTGACCACATTATATTATTGGAAATAACAAGACAGATTTGTGATTTTGATGCCATTCTCAAGAAGGACAAGCATAGGACTAGATTTGGTGGAGATTTTCCACTAATGATTGGCACTGGAGAGGTATGTCCTTCAATTGGTTCTTCCCAAGCTTTAGAGGAAGAAATGAGTACTCTTGGCCTGACTCTCCATTCCAGGAGATCCAAATTCGACATCACAAGAGAGGCTCAAAAGAAGGCCAACAAAGAATATAGCCATAAGGTAAATTTGGAGGACTACTGGGCCAACTGCGGTGATGAGTACAAGGTCAGAAAGAGGAAATTCTCCTGGCTCCCAGTTGAGTCAATTCGATTATACAATGTAAGGGCAGTTCCTGACTAGTTGGAGGATGATGGAAACTTGATCCAGGATCATGCCTACGAGGCCATCAAGGACAAACCAATTGGTGATGTAGATTGGTTGGAAGAGGAACAAACATATTTAAAGCAACTAATGGATCCGGTCCTCAAATTTACCAAGATGTGGCTCAAGCACACTTTGTGGGAGTTGGAGAATAAAGGAGTGAAGTGCACTTATGACCTAATGGGAGATTCGGATCCCCATTCTACTTCTGAAAAATCTGTCGAGTAGGACCCTAAGGGAAAGGGTAGGCTAGAATCTCCTCTCAAAATCAAGATTAAGGGTATCCAAGAAACAAAGGTCCAAGGGACATAAAAATAGAGAAATAAAAAGGCTAAGAAGAGGACGAGGACTAAGAAGTCCGAGCAGAGTCCCGAGACCGATGCTCCAGTGCCCAAAAGGAAAAGAATTGTAAAAATGTCAGAGAAGGCTAGCTCTAGGGTTGTGGAAGAAGTTCCCCACTAGTAATAGATGTTGAAAGCTCAGAGGAGAAGGCCAAAGTGTATGCAAGGAAGTCTAGGACTCCTTCTCCTAAGGACAGTGTGCTTGGTGCTGACCTACCACAAGTGGTTTCTCGTCAGGAGCAACATGATGATGTGCCTCCTGCCCATGAAGTTCAAGGTGAGCCAGGTGAGGAAGAAAATGTTGAGGATCATCTGGATACTAAAGGTAAAGAATTCCATGCGGGAGATCTCCACAGTGGAGAGGCAGAGATTGAAAGGATTATGTAGTCTCCTATGATTACACATACAATTAATTCTTCTATTAGAACTGAGGCAGTTGAGTCTCTTGCAAGGGAAGTAAAGGCAGAATTGATCCCATCACCTGAGCAGGAGGAGGAACATGTTGAAGAAGTAGAAAGCAAGGTGGATGAGGCTCCTGATGAATAGAATTTGAATGAGGAGGTACCTAAAGGTCAACAAGATGAACAGAAATAGGCTAAGGCACAATTGAAATATGCTGTCTCTAAGTGGCTTGACAAGGAAATAAAAAGAAAATAGGTGGTTGTGGAAGATAGTCCACCAAATTGGGATGCATTGCTAGCCAAAGTTGGAAGGGATAAAGGAAAGAAGAAGGCTAGGGTGATCTCACGAGTCGAGAGGGACGAGGCACATAACAAGGTTGTTCATATTGCTACCCCTGTTCCAGATAAAAACAGAGACGATGTGGTTGGAAGTGATTATAATATACAGACCTTTAATCTTGGGCCTACATCCCAGTCGGGAAGGCAAGATAATGAGGACTATGGGGTCTCCGGTGCAGCTATTGTGGATAGATTGAGAAGGGAAGTAAAAACCAAGCAGGAGCTGAAGAGAGAAAATGAGAATCTCAAGAAGTGCTTGGAGGAGCTAATGAAGCCACTACAATCCATTAGTCCTTCCTCTACTACCAATCCTCTACCTCAGGAGACCATAACCAAGCTTGAAAGGATGAAAGCTTCCACCCTTGCCACTATGAATTGGTTGAAAGGGGTGCCAATTAAGGGTGATGAAGCTATCAAGGAGGTTTTATCAACTGGGAAGGATGCTTCAATGGTGACTGAATGGTTGAAACAGGTAATGGCATAGGATAAAGAGGACACCGACCTCCTCCTACAGAAAACCAAAAATCTAATGGAGTAGACCCGGGACAGATTGGTGAGCAATGGGATTCTTCCTTCTTCCAAAGCTACCGAGCCATGGGAATGGTTTGAAACGTTGAAAATGAGGTAGAAGATGTTGAGGAAAATTTACAAACAGAGGAAACATATTGATGACACCCTAGCTGGCGTCTATGATGGCTCCATTGATTTTTTTTGAAATCATGATGGGAAAAAGGAAGATTGGGCCCAAGTACTTGAGCCTAGAACAGTTGAGAGAATGGTGGCATGACGTGTATGCACCACTTGACGATGGCTCTATTTTTGAGCACCAACTAGATGATGCGGCCACTTACCTCACAGTTATGGATAAGCATGTGACATATAGGGTAGTGTGGGATAGGTCGGTCAAACACTCAAGGGACGAGATTGCATCCATTGAGAGGCGACTTAGGGTTCTGCCAGTACCACTTGTGGCCAACTTAGATGGAGCGTTCTTGAAGCTACATGAGGAGTCAGATCGGCATGAGGATAATAGGGAAGAGAGTTGATGCTACGCTGCGACACAATTTGTGCTTCCCCATTATCTTCATGCGCGTCGTTCGAGCTGCATCACTAATCTTGGCCCGACCTCGACAAGACACACATTTAATATTGGTTTGACCCTTTTCGATGACCCTCTTGGCCGGGTGGTTGCATAGAGTTATTGCTACGAAACCCTTGCCTACTTGTTGGATTTCTCAAGAGTTTCTATATATTGGGCATTTGGCCTCTTTGTGAGGGGTTAGATAGTGAGAAGATAGTTAGAAGGTTAGAGAACAGAGCTAGTTAGAGATAGAGTAAGTTAGCGAATAGTCATACTCAAGAAAATATTGTAACAGAAAACCAGAATTGTTGCTACAGTGGACAATTTGAATACAAGGAATGACATTGTGATTGTGTGCCATACTTGTCTTCTTTGTTTTGCATGGTTCCTATTTTCTATCTTTAAAATTGCTTTGAGAAGGTTAATGCTAGGGTTAGATTCGATTGATAATGTTTGTGATTTACTACTTGAATGTTGCAGCAATCCTTCAGTCCATACTTTCACAACCAATTGATTGTTAGTTGCTTTGCAAAGTTACCCTAGACTTTATATTCCTTGTGCTTTGTTTAATCGTGAATGTTGTTCATTTTAACTATGATAGGGTTATGTGAATGCATGTTCATGGTTTGAAAATCTTAAGAGCCTTAGTAGATCACATTGTCCTCTATAAGATAGCAAATTTATCTGAGTCAAGTAGAAATCAGTTCTGGAAGGATTGGTCTGTTTTGGGTATTAATTACTTTCATTGCTAATCTTAGGAGTAATATTAGATTTAGAAATCTCTTTGAAACACTCACTTTTTTGCTATTTCTTTGATTAGTGGGTAACATTTAGGATTGAAATGTCACTAGTATGTTAAATCTGACAAAATTGATTCAATAGTTTGCTTGTAGTAAGGTCCCATTGTGATTACTAGCAATTTCACATTTATCACTGAGTTGTTTGTGCATTGTCAAGACCTGACATGAAGACCTTGGGGTTATCTCTTGAGGATTTTTAATAGATATTTACCCTTTAAGAGAGATAGGATATTGTATCGTGTCTGTGTTGTTGTTGTTGTGCAAAAACAGTGATCAATAGTGTTGGCGCTAGAAGGAGGGCCTTGAGTAAGCAAGTTGGATCGATTTTTGAATGCCATCTCTCCTTAGAGATTCAGAAGAAGAACAAGATCTACTCCAGGAGAGGAATAATTTCAAGAGTTACCAGAGCCTACTAGGTTGAAAAGGACCAACAGAAGGGGAGAATCATCATCTTCTCATCCATCCCATCCACTCCCATCATCCCCATCTTCATCAAGTTTATCTGAGTTTGAAGCGATTCCCAGTTCACAACCTCAGCCAGTCATAAATCAACCATTTCCACCCCCACCTCCACCAATGGTTTTCCTAGCAACCAACCCATCTCCACTAAGCTTTGTTGCTTATAATGTCATGCCTAAAAACCCTGAGCACTTCTGTTCGAAGTTCCATATCAATTATCCAAATAGAACTGCTGAAGAGCACATTAGAATCTTTCTGACTGGCCTTAAAGATAGAGGGATAAACCATGAGGACGTACCTTGTAGGTTATTTCCCTATTCACTAGGGGAAGATGCATTATATTGGTACAACCATTTACCTGCTAGGTCTATCCACCATTGGACTGAGTTAGAAGCTGCTTTTTTGCAAAAGTTTCAAATTCCCATTAGTTCTAATGAGCTTTATCGTCAGTTTACTAACGTGAAGAGAGAGGTCAATGAACCCATAGGCTCTTTCAACAATAGGTTTCACTGTGCCTATACTAGATTATAGGCCCCTTATATTGTTGATCAACCCACTACCTTAGAAGTCTATTATGAAGGACTTGATAGCTTGACAACCACCTTTATGAAATGGAGTAATAACCCCCCTGAAAGTCTACTAGATGCGTATACAGAAGCTGTAAAGGTCAGCACAAATCTAAGGCAACATTTTTCTGGGCCTCTACCCTCATTAGGACCCATTGCTCATCCTAGACAAGTTCCAGCTCTTAACCAGGCTTTTGCTAACCATACTCCTATCCTGAATTCAGTACCTCAGTTGCCTTTGGTCCCTCACCCAAGACCCCCTATGGGACAAATGTTATCCATGATGAGTTATCCCCAGCAAAATGTGAACCAACCCCTATACACTCGGCCCCAAGCTAGTTATCCTTCATACTTGCAAAATTCTGAAGTCCTGAACCAGTCACTGAATCCCCGTGTTGCAGCTGGGTATTCTCAGAATAATGTAAACCAACCGTCATACAGTAATCTTGACAAAGAAAGACTGGATGAATTGTTAGAATAAATAAAGAAGTTGAATATGGAGGTGACCAACCTGAGCAATCAGAATAGTCAGCTACAAGCTGCTCAGAGAAACATGCAATCCAATCAAAGCAGAGAAAATCCATAAGGACAACACTTTGATAGGGGGCAACGTCAGGACAAAGGATACAACAATGATAGAGGATACCACAATGATAGAGGTTATAATCAAGACTGGGGATATAATAATGAAAGAAGGCAGAATTATGATAAAGGGAAATCCTTAGGCCAGAACTTTGACCGAGGTGGTGGACAAGGGTTTGAGAGAAGATAGCAGTCAATATAGAATAGAATGTGGAATATAGGTCCCAACAATGAAGGAGTTCCCACCCCATTGGATCAACCAATCAATCATCTGGTTAATCAGTCAGTCAGTTAGCTAGTAAATCAAGAGAAGCCTCCTAATAGTGTATACCTGGCCGAGGCTGCATTGTCAGGGTGGTGCAGGCTCCACAAGACTAGTCAACATTCTGAGCTGGATTGTCAAGAGTTCCAAACGGCGGCCTCAATCTTCTAGTATGAGGTGGAGAATAATTCAAGCTGCCAAGAAATAGTACCTTCTATTCCTTATGATTCACCAGTATCGGTACTAAACCATACTCCTTTTCCGCAAAGTGACGACAACGTGCTTGAAGAAGAACCTGACCAATTAAAGGATGAGGCAGACCAGGTTTGCAATGGGGACGAAATGACCTAATTATTCGATGAGAATCCAGTAAATGATAATGGTCCCAGGGATGAAGAAGAAGCTTACAGTGAAGAAGTATAGACTTTCCAAAGGCCTATCAAGAAGTATGACTTGAGGGAGTTACCACACAGGCACCCACAGGCTGGAGGCCCCTTCACCACTTCCATTCCACCAAACAACTTCAACACATTGCCAGATCCCAATGCTAGTAACAATTCCTCATTTCCCCTAGTTTCCAGGAAATATCTATCTCAAGGAGGATAGACTAATGTACCAAAGGGAAGAAGTGTTGAGGCGAGTAAAGAAAAGATGGTGGAATACCCAAGGGAGACCCCCACTAATTTGAATGAAGAACAGTTGGCTTTGTATGTTGCGGAAGAACTCTGGAAATTAAAGGTAAATCTCTCTGCATTTGAGCTGTTAAGAGTCCCATCCATTAGGAACACAGTCTTAGGTTCTTATGATGCAAATTCCATGTCTCAAGATAAATCAATTAGCAAGAATATCCATAAGGTGTCTAGTTCTTAGTCAATAGGAAGGAAAAATCAATCTTAGGATCAAGTTCATATGCCCCATGGAGACGTTAGGAAGGAAAGGGAAAAATCTCAAGTTATTCAAGCAGATACTCCCTTAACTCTGTTTCAAGGGAAAACGGATACTCCCCCATTCCTGATTTCTGTCTGAGTGTTTGGTAAGAATTTACATAATTGTCTACTCGATTCGGGTGCATCAACCAATGTTATGCCCCTTGGTGTCTATAGAGCTATGGGAATTACTCATGCTGAATCACAGAAGAAAGTCACATAGTTGGATAGGACTGAAGTCAATGTGGTAGGAGAACTAAATATGATCTAGATGCAGATCGCTTCGGATCCTAGAATTTAGCAGGCTATCAATATACAAGTAGCTGACATACCTGATGCTATGGCCTAATCTTGGGAAGGGACTTTACCAGGGCCTTGAATGGATATGTTTCCACTGATCATTCCCATATGTGGCTTCCCTGGAAGGGAGTGCCAAATCAGATCAGGATTGAAAGAGAACCCAGGATGAAATATACGATCACAGAATACCAAAAGGCCTCAACAAAAATTCTAGTGTCAGAAGTAAGTATGGGAAACTACATGCTTACTGCTCCTCTTGCAGAACCAAATATGGAGGAGGTTCTTATGTTCCACATAATGCCTGTCAACCTTACAACAGAGCTTGGTGATACTGAAGCCCTAGTGGAACCAGTTAAAGACAATGGTGAACCAGCTGAAAGTAATGATGATCCAGAGGATAATCAACTGGCTGTGTTAGATAGTTTTCAAGAGTTCATTCAAAAATGCATTGAAGATCAGATTCAGTTAGGAAAAAGAATGAGCTTTGGAGAGTTACTCTTGCCCAATTGGTGCAGGGTACATAATGCTTCACATTTAGAATTGGATTGTCGCTTATGCCAAGCTATAGTGGAACAAATATAGAAACATACCGACCCCGATCCTGCAGCCAGAGTCGATAACATGAGTGTCACAAAAGATCCTAAAAGAAATGGAATGATGTCTTTTGAAAGGCCCCCCACCAGTAACAGTGCAAGTAATGTAGCAAGGGACCCTATAGTTGCTTGATGCTAGACTCTGAGGTTCGATGGGTCCAAGTCAAAACAAGGAGCTGGAGCAGGATTTGAGCTAATCAGACCAAAAGGTGAGACTTTTTTCACTACTCATAGACTTCAGTTCCATTGTACCAATAACATGGCAGAATATGAAGCCCTAGTTCATGGATTGTTGATGGCCTTGAAGAAGAAGGTTAAGATTTTGCAAGTGTATGGAGATTCTGAATTAGTAGTCAAGCAAGTTAGAAGAAAGTACTCTTGTCATGACAGAAGAATG
Organism: Sequoia sempervirens; assembly: GCA_007258455.2. Taxonomy (NCBI): domain Eukaryota; kingdom Viridiplantae; phylum Streptophyta; class Pinopsida; order Cupressales; family Cupressaceae; genus Sequoia; species Sequoia sempervirens. The sequence continues at coordinate 14,603 of VDFB02073791.1, forward strand.
ACTAACTACAGACACAGAGTATGGGACCTAATTGAAGGATTTGACGCCTTCAACATTCAGCTGATTCCATGAAGTAAAAATCAGACAGCTGATTCCTTGGCCCAGGCAGCCAGCACTCTGCAGCCTCTATCTCTTTCTGGGTTGAAGAAGTTTACAGTGGAACTGACTCTAGTACCCTCAGTACTTGACAATGTCACCAGTTTCCAGGTGTTTGAGGATGACAAGCATATTTTAGACTTTATCACCAACACCGATGTTTTTTCTTCTTAGATCATAGATGAAATCGAGCCCCAGGAGGCAGAAATAGACTTAGAAGGGGTAATCAATTTGAAGACCAATACTATTCCCAGGGGAATGGTGCAATTAGAGAGGATTTTTTATTTGGATAACATCAGAGACTAGGATCAAGACACTAGGAAAGAGTCCATCAGGGGACAATGTGACAAGTACAATGTGGGATCCCAAGAGGATGAAAAAAATATTCTTATTGGAAAAGTATGCACTCTAGAAGAAAGATGGGGGATCATTGATGCATTGCATAAGTATCCAGATGTGATAGCCTGGAGTTATGAGGACTTGAAAACTTATGATACATCATTCATAACTCATACCATCCCTCTTAATCCAGGAGTGAAACCTTTCATACAGAGGCAGAGGCCTATTAATGCTCTGCTAAAACCTGTAATACAAAGGGAAGTGCAGAAACTATTGTCTGCAAGAATCATATTTCCAGTCAGACACTCTACTTGGGTTGCAAATCTGGTTCCTGTATGAAAGAAAAATGGCAAAATTAGATTGTGTGTGGATTTCAGGAACCTAAATCGGGCGTTAGAGAAGGATAATTATCTGGTGCCCTCACTAGATGAAGTACTCTAGATTGTGAATGGCTCTTAGCTGAAGTCTTTTCTGGATGGATATTCAGGGTACAACCAAGTCATGGTGCAATATGAGGATAGACATAAGACTACTTTCACCACTAAGTGGGACACATTTTCTTATAGAAGAATGCCTTTTGGGTTGATTAACGCTGGAGCTACATTCTAGAGAGCAATGGACATAGCCTTCAAAAACATAATTGGGAAATGCATAATCATTTACATGGATGACCTTACTGTCTTCTCCAAGAAGAGGGGTGACCATATTTCTGACTTGTGCAAAGTTTTCCAGAAATGCAGAGAGTTTGGCATATCCCTTAACCCAAATAAATGCATCTTTGGGGTTACAGAAGGTAAGTTACTAGGGCATATCATCTCTGAAAAAGGGATTGTGATTGATCTAGAACGTATAGAGGCTATTCTCAAGATCCCACCACCTGCTAGTAAAAAGGAAATGAAGTCGTTCTTTGGAAAAATAAATTTTGTCAGAAAATTCATCACTAGATTTGTAGAGATAGTCAAGCCCTTGAATGCAATGTTGAAGCAGGAGGCCAAGGTGGAATGGAATGCAGAAGCAAAAGAAGCATTTACTGAAATAAAGAGAGCTATTGTCGAAGCTCATGTTTTAGTAAGCCCTGATTATGCCAAACCATTCTACATATATTCATTTGCTTCTGACCACTCCTGTGCAGCTATATTAACTCTAAAATCTGACCAAGGCAACAAACACCCCATAGCATTCATGAGCACGCCATTGAAGGATGCAAAACTGAAATACCCAAATGTGGAGAAGCAAGCTTATGCCTTAGTCAGGGCAGTCAAGAAATTCATGCATTATATCCTCAGAAATAAGATCTTTGCTATAGTTCTTGATCCTGCAATCAAGCTGCTCTTGATACAGAATGAACTAGGAGAACGAGAGCCAAGTGGGTAACTATGCTACAAGAATATGATATGGAAATTCAGCCCATGAAGCTAGTAAGAGGACAGGGGCTCACAAGGACAATGGCAAAGATAGGCCCTAATCTTACAGCTCAGGCTTATACTTTAGAGGATGTTTCTCCTGGCGAGTGGTATGATGATGTCGTTCATTGTCTCCTGACCTAGAGATGCCTTGTCCATTTTAATTCAATACAAGGAAGGGAATTGCACTTAAAGAGTGACAGTTTCATGTTGAAAGGGGTTGTCTTATACAAGAGGAATCACAAAGTTGTGTACTTAAGGTGTCTGGGAAAGGCAGAATCTACAAGGGTGATATTAGAATTTCATGATAGATATGGTATAGGCCATGGATCAGCACCTTCTCCGGCAAACCAGATTCTTAGAGCCGATTACTACTAGCCTACATTATTCAAGGACACTCACAGCCACGTCAGAACCTGTCATGTGTGCCAAACCATCGGCAATGCAGGAAAGTATGTCGCTACTTCCCGCCCAAAATTCGTCTTTTGAGGTAAAACCTTTTGCACAATGGGGAAATGGACTTCATTGGTCTCCATCAATCCACCACCCTCCCTCCTCGCTAGTCATAGGTATATTCTCACCATTAATGATTACTTTACATGATGGACTAAAGTGCTCGATGCAAATAGTGTACTCGGTAGTAATTAAATTCCTTTGAATCTGTATCTTAATCACAGGATGCCCCTGCACTTTGGTAGGTGATAACGGGTCCCCGCGATTTTCATCATTGAAATTTTCTATCAGCTTTTGATCATGGATCATTATAAAATTTGCATCCACCACACCCCCGTGGTAATGGTTAATAGTCATCCAACAAGAATCTTTTGTCCTGCCAACCGTAAGTTAGAAACCCTAGGACTAGCATACCCAACTCAAATTCATTCTTTGGGCAGATCGCATAAGACATAAAGCCTATAGAAGTCGCCTTTACCATCTGGTTTATGGATTAGAACCCGTGTTTCCCATACAATTGAAAATTCCTAACCTTTAGTTCATCAATGAATATTATGATCAGGGAAATAGACGTGAGGTAAGACTTGCTGAACTATTGCACCTTGAAGAAAAGAGGGATGAAGCCCTAGAGAAATTTTCTAAGCATCAAGGGGTTGTCAAGAGGTGGTTTGATAAGAGAGCCAAGGTTAAAGCTTTTAGGATTTCTGACTTGGTTCTTTCCTGGGATAAAGCCCATGACCATAAGGGAGAGCATGGAAAATTTGATAAACTTTGGCTTGGACCTTACCAAATCTCAAAATTTTTGGGAGATAATGCTTTTCATTTAAAAACTCTCACTGGAGAGGATATCTCACTGCCTATCAATGGGTAGTATTTGAAGCATTATTTCCAGTCTTGAGCTGTTTTCAACTCTGGTCTTGTATATAGTTAGATTAGGGTTTCCCTTTCTACTTTGATTTTGTTTGTTTTGGTTAGTGTAGGTTTCCTTTTGGTTTGTTTATTCATGCGTTGCTTTTGCTTTAGGGGGTTTCTCTATTTTAGCCTAGATGTGTTGCACCTGCATCGCAAATGTGCCTTCTTTGGAATTGTTCTAAGTATTTTGTTGGTGAACTTTAGTCTTGTATCTTGAGAGGATGGTTGAGATCTTAGTTGTTTCCAATAGTTTTAATGTCAGATTTATAGAAGATTGAGTCACTGGTATGGATTTGAACTTGGAGTACTCTGAAAATCTTATATCTTTCATATATCTTAAGAATCTTGATGTCACTATAGGGACCCTTGCTAAGTCTTGTCAAGTGAAAAATCCTATTTCTACTTCAGCGCCATTATGGTTCTCAGCCCTGAGTGTGAACTTCATTGTTCACAGGTTGAAATGAAAGAGCATTACTACATTGAATAGCAAAAGAAAGAAAGTGAAATATTGAAATCCAAAAAGAATAAATTCAACTTGTATCGTGGGTACTTGAATATCTCTACCGGGCTATGGACTCACCGGCAATAAAGCTTTACAGGTTCGAGAGTCACAATGGTTGAACCCTAAGCCAGTGGCTATGGATGCCTGATTAACAGCGAGGCCCTATCTAGGTTTCTTTTGAAGTTAGAATCCTTACATAGCCTAGCATGACCGAGTTTTGTTTCTATAGTGGCTTAAGGAGGGAATGAACTCATATGCACACACTTAGATTTTCAATTTATGGAGGGTTTGGTCTATCCTTTGGGTCTGATTCGCGGAATCTTTGCATTTTGACTTGCTTGTTTGATGGGTGAGATTGAAACCAGATTCGAGGTTCTTGATTCTTGTTCGTCATCAAATGCTCAGACATTTTCCCAACTAAGTCAGCGCCATTTGTTGTGTGTTTTTTGTGGACACACGCTCGCTATAAGCAGTGGACCCCTTTGCTTCAGTTTTGGTGTTTTGGCCCTTTCCTTTTGAGGATTTTTCTTACTTGGGAATGTGCTTAAATGTTCATTTTGGTTGCCTAGGTGTTCCTCTAGGTTTTTTATTGAAAATCTTAAGTTTTGGACAAATTTCAGGCTTTTTCCCTAATTCGGGATTTTCCGCCCTGGCCGGATTTTCCCGGATTCCTGCTTGGGTTTCAGTTGGATCTTGTTGCTTGGGAATTTTGGTCCTTTGCGGATTTCCGCGAGGACCGGATTTTCCCGAATTCCACCCTAGTGTTGTTTTCCCGAGTTTCATGTCTGTCTTGTCGAGTGCATTAATGGCCTCGTACGCGCTTTGAAGGCTGGATCCTACTTGATTTCTGAGATCTTTTGCGCCATTATATTCGCTATTTGCCATCATTTGAGCTAAGAGGTGCTTTCATGCAATTGATTGACTTTGTTTTGGGAGCGTTGGGCTGTTTTCTTTGGTGGCTATCTCTTGTGCGTTGTTGCCTGCGTTTGTTGCAGACACCATTGAGCTTCGCGTTTGCTGCTTCTGAGACCAATTCCCGCTTTTTCAATGGTATGTCTCTGATTGCTCTGCTTTGAATTAATTTATGATGGCACGTTGGTATTGTGAAGGCTTGTGGGGTTTGAGGTCCTGTGTGTTTTTCTATTTCATGCTAGGGTTGTTCGGTTTTGTCTCCTTTGTCATCCCTTGGGTGAGTCTTGAACTCACTTGTCTATCTGCATTTTGGTGAACCTTGCCCGAGAGTGTCTAGTAAACCCTGGTAGTGACTCAACAGTGAAACAGCTAAATCTTGAGCTTGCCTGAGCGTTAATGGCGGATGGTGAGGTTTGAAACCTAGGACGGGACCATATCTGGTTATTTCATCTTAAAACGGGCCCACAATACAAAGAAAATTCATGAAAGAGCCCACCCCTAGCATCCCCTGGTTTTAACTTTTCAGAATCCTTAGTGGCTTTAGCGTGTGGGTGAAATTATGCCTTAGCATCGCAATCTGGGGTGATCCGTCCCTTTTGAAGTCTCTTCGCTGTGACCTTTCATTATCGGCGAGACCTTATGTCGATCGCCCTGTGCTTTGCCGAGAGGCCCTCTTAAGTCTGTGTCGGGTCGCTATGATATTTTCGTTCTTACACCGATAAGATCTTGTATGCCCATTAGTCGGCGAAACCTTTTTCTCTCGCCAAGACCTCACCCTGTGAAGAAATATTTTACCGACATGTTTGTTCACCTTCACTTTCGGCAGGACCAGTCCCGGTCGCCAAGAAGTCTCAACGGGATCTATGAGCTCTACTGATATTCGCTATTCGCTAGGACATTCGTCCTTCAGCGAGACCTCCCGCCGAACATGTTTGCTTTCCCCGTGATGCTTTCCTTTCGCCATGACTATCGCGATTCGCTGGGACTTTATAGCGAGCTCCCCCACTTTCACCGAGTCCTCCACTTCGGTGAAACTCCTAACATTCGCCGGGACGGTGTAGTGAGGCCTTCTATTTTAGTGAGCCCAAACCTTTTTGTTGAGACCTCTCACCGAATGTAAACCTAACCATAGTCGGCGGAACATTACCTTTTCGCTGAGACCTCCCACCGAAAGCTTGAAGTCATACCGAGGTGTTTGCTTGGGCCCGACGGTTGGCAGGACATGTAACCCTCACTGAGACCTTACCCTGACCACCTCTGGCTCATTCCGATCTGAATGTTGTGTCCCCCCCCTTCGCCGGGACTTCACACCAGAACCACCATGTCTTGGTGAGATCCTTTCTGATAATTTCTTTCGGCATAACTTCGCGGCTTCGCCAAGACTTCTCTGTGAGATCCAAACTTTTGCCGAAACCTTTGCTCCTGGAGTCTCCTTTGGTCTGGAAATTTTCCCTACCTGCAGATGTCTGTCAAGGCCGGATTTCTCCAAAATCCGGTGTTCCCCTGATTTCCCGAAGGTCCTATTTGGCTTGTTCTTCATGGAAATCCGTCCCTCACGGATTTCCTCGAAATCTGGCGAAATGAAGAGGAATATTGAATAGCATGACATGTTGGTGCTTTTTCAATGCATTTTTGGTTTGTCCATGATACATTTGGATCTCCCACACGGTTTACTAATGAAGAATGATCAAATTTAAGGGTTAAGTAGGTGTTTCTTGGTTACTCCATTGGAATCCGAGCGGACTGGAATTTTTCGAAATTCCTCTCTGGCTCAAATTTCGCAGATGGTTTTGAAACCCAAAATTTGCTGTGGACATTCCATATGAATTTTAATGGCACCTTTGACTATATGGGATGCATTATAAAGGTGTTTTGATAGTTTAAACTTGCTCTCCTATGGTTTTTACTATGTTTCCATGTTGAATGCAGGCTGAATCAAGCAAGGTGGCGGTTGGGTCTTCATTATCTGAGGCCAAGAGGATCAAGCTGGATATTAAGAGCAAGGTCCCTGAAAGCAAGATTACTTCTGTCTGGTAAGAAGTCACCGATACCAATGTTGGCCTCTGGGACTACGAAGAATTTAAAGAAAGAATGGCGACTGAGGATCTCCCTTTGGTGGCCAGAAGAATGATGGAATCAGGCTTGTCCCACGTAGCCAGTTTCCATTCTACAGTACAATGCTACGAGCTGGTCCTTGAGTGCGTCAGGCACTATGATTAGGATACACAGAGAATTATTGGGCCTCAAGGGAGAGTTGTTGCTAATCTCAACCTGGTCTCCATTGCTCAAACCTTCGACATGCCTGACAGATCTCATGTAGTGGGATTCACCATTGAGGCAGCCCAAGAGTTCTATGATGACCAGACCGTGAAGTTACAACAGCTGATCAACTCCTGGCTGGAGAAGCCTAAGTCCCACTACTCCAAATTACCTAAGCAGTTGTTTAGAGAAAAATTCAAGAAGGAATACTATGATGCCATCACCTTTCTGAGTAGGGTGGTCGGATTGAAGAGTGTTGGTACATTCGAGGATTGGATGTGCCATGCCATTGTAAGGATGGAACAAGAGAAAATTGACTACCATTGGGCAGGGGTCATCGGCCAAGTCATTCATAAGCAATTGTCCAATGTGTTGCAGACAAAGACCTTCATAATGACCTCATATTTGGTCTATGCACTTGCTAGGTTCCATCCCTATAGGGGATTGGATACAAAGGGAATTTTTGGAAAGAACATCATCTATGAGGTGTTCCCTCAGTTGTATTTAGGAGGCTCTGACTATAGGAGAGAAAATGATGCATTCACCATGCATATTACCAGAATGCTTCAAGAAGCTGAGCATGTCAGGATTTCAGATCTGGCCAAGGAGCTCATCAAGAAGTATGGAGCCTAGTTCATTCAGTTCCCAACCTTCTCTTACATCCGGATTGATGGCTGTCAAAAGGTCCCGTACAGACTTCCAAGGTATCCCACTGACCACATCATATTGTTGGAAGTCACCAGGTAGATTTGTGACTTTGATGCCATTGTCAAAAAGGACAAAAATAAGACAAGATTTGGTGGGGATTTTCCCCTAAGGATTGGCACTGGTGAGGTATGTCCTTCCATTGGTTCTGCCCAAGCTTCAGAAGAAGAGTTGTGTGCTCTTGGCTTGTCTCTCCACTCCAGGAGATCCAGATTTGACATCACAGGGGAGGCCCAAAAGAAGGCCAGTAGGGAATTCGGCCATAAGGTGCACTTAGAGGACTATTGGGCCAACTGCAAAGATGAATACGAGGTCCAGAAGAGGAAGTTCTCTGGGCTTCCAGTGGAAGCAGTCTGATTGTACAATGTGAGGGTAGTCCCTGATCAATTGGAGGATGATGGGGACTTAATTTAGGACCATGCCTATGAGGCAGTAAAAGATAGGCCTATTGGTGATGTGGATTGGTCAGAGGAGGAAAGGATAGAGCTTAAGCAATTGATGGATCCAGTCCTCAAATTCACTAAAATGTGGCTCAAACACACGGTATGGGAGTTGGAAAACAAGGGAGTAGAATGCACGTATGCCCTGATGGGAGATTTGGATCCTCATTCTACTTCTAAAGAATCCACCGAGCAGGATCCCAGAGGTAAAAGTAAACTGGACTTTCCTGTCAAAAGTAAATCTAGAGGTGTACAGGAAACAAAGGTTCAGGAGACAAAGAAACAGAGGAGGCCAACAGCCAAGAAGAGGACACGGACTAAGAAGTCCAAGCAGAATCATGAGGTTGATGCTCCTATGCCGAAGAGGAAGAGAATTGTCAAACTATCAGAGAAGGCCGCCTCCAAGGTTGGGGAAGAAGTTGCCCCACCAGTGATAAATCTTGAAAGCTCAGAGGAGAAGTCCAAGGTGTATGCAAGGAAGTCTAGGATTCCTTCTCCTAGGGGAAGTGTGTTTGGTGCTGACCTACCACTGGTGGTTTCTCGTGAGGAGCAACATGATGATGTGCCTCCTTCCCATGAAGTTCAAGGTGAGCCAGGTGAGGAGGAAAATGTTGAGGATCATCCGGATACTGAAGGTGAAGAATTCCATGCGGGAGATCTCCACAGTGCAGAGGCAGAGATTGAAAGGATTGTGCAGTCCCCTATGATTACACATACAGATTCTCCTATTAGAACTGAGGCAGTTGAGTCTCCCCCAAGGGAAGTAGAGGAAAAAATGACCCCATCACTTGAGCAGGGGGAGGAACATGCTGAAGAAGCAGAAAGCAAGGTGGATGAGACTCTTGATGATCAGAATTTGAATGAGGAGGTACCTAAAGGTCAACAAGATGAACAGAAACAAGCCGATGTACAATTGGAATCTGCTGTCCCTGAGTGGCTTGACAAGGAAATAAAAAGAAAACAGGTGGTTGTGGAGGATAGTCCACCAAACTAGGATGCACTACTAGCCAGAGTTTGAAGAAATAAAGGTAAGAAGAAGGCTAGGGTGATCTCAAAGATTGAGAGGGATGAGGCACATAACAAGGTTGCTCATGTTGCTACCCCTGTTCCAGATAAAAACATGGACGATGTGGCTGGGAATGATTACAATATACAGACTTTCAATCTTGGGCCTACATCGGTTGAGTAGGACATTGAGGATTATGAGGTCTCTAGTACAGTTATTATGGACAGATTGAGAAGGGAAGTAAAAACCAAGCAGGAGCTAAAGAGAGAAAATGAGAATCTCAAGAAGTGCTTAGAGGAGCTAATGAAGCCACTACAATCCATTAGTCCTTCTTCCTCTACTACCAATCCTCTGCCTCAAGAGACTATAACCGAGCTTGAAAAGATGAAAGCTTCCACCCTTGCCATTGTGAATTGGTTGAAAGGGGTGCAAATTAAGGGTGATGAAGCTATCAAGGAGGTTTTATCAACTGGGAAGGATGTTGCCATGGCAACTGAATGGTTGAAATAGGTAATGGCATAGGATAAAGAGGACACCGACCTCCTCCTACAGAAAACCAAAACTCTAATGGAGTACACCCGGGACAGATTGGTGAGCGATGGGATTCTTCCTTCTTCCAGAGCTACCGAGCCATGGGAATGGTTTGAAACGTTGCAAATCAGGCAGAAGGTGTTGAGGAAAATTTACAAACAGAGGAAACATATTGATGACACCCTGGCTGGCGTTTATGATGGCTCCATTGCTTTTCTTGAAATCATGATGGGAAGAAGGAAGATCACGCCCAAGTACTTGAGCCTGGAATAGTTGAGAGAATGGTGGCATGATGTGTATGCACCACTTGATGATGGTTCTGTTTCTGAGCACCAACTGGATGATGCGGCCACCTACCTCACAGTTATGGATAAGCATGTGACATATAGGGCAGAGTGGGATAGGTCGGTCAAACACTCAAGGGAGGAGATTGCGTCCATTGAGAGGTGACTTAGGGTTATGCCAGTACCGCCTGTGGCCAACTTAGATGGAGCGTTCTTGAAGCTACATGAGGAGTCAAATCAGCGTGAGGATAATAGGGAAGAGAGCTGATGCTAGGCTGCGACGCAATTTGTGCTTCCCCATTATCTTCCCGCGCGTCATCCGGGCTACATCACTTATCTTGGCTCGACCTCGACGGGACGCACATTTAATATTGGTTTGACTCTTTTCGATGACCCTCTTGGCCGGGTGGTTGCGCAGAGTTATTGTTGTGAAACACTTGCCTGCCCGTCGGATTTCTCAAGAGTTTCTATATATTGGGCATTTGGCCTCTTTGTGAGGGGTTAGATAGTGAGAAGATAGTTAGAAGGTTAGAGAATAGAGCCAATTAGAGGTAGAGTAAGTTAGTGAATAGTCATACTCAAGCAAATATTGTAACAAAAAACTAGAATTGTTGCTACAGTGGACAATTTGAATACAAGGAATGACATTGTGATTTGGTGCCATACTTGTCTTCTTTGTTTTGCATGGTTCCTATTTTCTATCTTTAAAATTTCTTTGAGAAGGTTAATGCTAGGGTTAGATTCGATTGATAATGTTTGTGATTTACTACTTGAATGTTGCAGCAATCCTTCAGTCCATACTTTTCGCAACCAACTGATTGTTAGTTGCTTTGCAAAGTTAGCCTGGACTTTATATTCCTTGTGCTTAGTTCAATCGTGAATGTTGTTCATTTTAACTACGATAGGGTTATGTGAATGCATGTTCATGGTTTGAAAATCTTAAGAGCCTTAGAAGATCACACTGTCCTCTGTAAGATAGCAGATTTATCTGGGTCAAGCAGAAATCAGTTCTGGAAGGATTGGTCTATTTTGGGTATTAATTACTTTCATTGTTAATCTTAGGAGTAATATTAGATTTAGAAATCTCTTTGAAACCCTCACTCTTTTGCTATTTCTTTGATTAGTGGGTAACATCTAGGATTGAAATGTCACTAGTATGTTAAATTTGACAAAATTGATTCAATAGTTTGCTTGTAGTAAGGCCCCATTGTGATTACCAGCAATTTCACATTTATCACTGAGTTGTTTGTGCATTGTCAAGACCTGACATGAAGACCTTGGGGTTATCTCTTGAGGCTTGCTAGTAGAGATTTACCCTTTAAGAGAGATAGGATATTGCATCTTGTCTGTGTTGTTGTTGTTGTTGTGCAGAAACAGTGATCAACAGTACCTCCCCTCATGCTCACCTATCAACAATACCTTATGTAATTTCAAGGTTGAGGCACCTTTTCCTAACAAATATCCCACTTGTCAAACACCTTGCATGAGCAATGGGAGGGAGTATAAACATCATCTCTTAATTATTAGGGGTTGAAAGGCCCATAGACTCCAAAAACCATCTGAAATTCTCTATGCTTATAGGATTACTTAAAGAATCAACAAAATTCATCAAAGTCTCTATATTAACTAGCTTCACCTTGCCAACTTCAACCATATCTCTAACAAAATGATATTATACATCAATGTGCTTGGTCTTGGAATGAAATGTTTGGTTCTAAACTAGACATATCGCACCCTGACTATCATAATAAATTATCATTGCACCTTATTTTATTCCAATATTTGAACATAGTCTCTTAATCCAAATGGCTCCTTTACAAGCATTATTAGTTGTCATATACTCAACTTCAGTAGTGGAAAAAGCAACCACAACTTGTCGCTTACTCATCCAACTAATTGTACCACCAAATAAAGTAAGAACATAAGCACTACTGGATTTTCTGCTATCAACATCATCTGCATAACCATGAACATCAAGGGATATCTCATCTTCAGTCATATTACTATGATAGCACAAGGAATACTCTAAAATATCACGTAAATATCTAAAGACTCTTTTAACTACAACCCAATGAACTCTACCAGGATTATAATTATATCTGGAAATAATTCCCACTAGTTGGACAATGTCTAGTCTAGTACAAACCATAGCATAATCAAAATTATAACTACACTCTAGTAAGGATGTAATGCCCTGTCTTAATAACCTAAGAATGTTGCAATTGTGAATAATGGTGTAATAATTTTTTTTAAAAAAAATATTAATATTAAGTTAATTAGTTGCATACATTCATTAGGCTAAGCGACGTTACACTACTTTGAGTTTTCCTTAAGTGACTTAAGTATTTCGCATTGCACATATTAATCAATCATTAACAAAAACATCAAAGATAAACATTGCATTACATTGGATTCCATTCAAGATAGTATAAGATACAAATTTGTTTCATACATTGCATTTGATAGAATATACAATACTCAACCATCTGATGAGATAATTCAATAATGATTACAATTACATTTACATTATTCACCTCACAACATTTGAGGGATGTTTTCAAATACAAAATTTACAAAATTACAATGAAGAAGTATTCATAAGTTCCAGTTGTGAGCTCTCCATCCATGAAGCTCTCGATGCAGTGATCAAAACTGGGGACCCAACGGAGTAAGGTGCACGTTCCACCCAACCATGTGGTACCCGTAGGTCCACCCCCCGTGCTAGGAGATAGTAATAAGGTTATCTAGACCTAATCTACTAACCCTAGACACTAGTACACAATAAACGAATGGTTACATTGCTTCCAGATTTTGACAATTGACTTTATCACAAATACAAGGTTAACTGTTACTTTAGGTGGAGTGTCATCACAACATTGCAAAGGTTACCCTGGTGTTTCTTCCTAGGTTCCGGCCCCCAATCCTTGGGTTACCCTGGTAACCTCTTATGAAACCCGGCCCCTATTGCATACTATTGTGGAATCGAATGTCTTTTGAAGAAACAAGACACCGATTTTCAATTCCAGGCCTTCTCATCTTACACTCATGACTGTAGTAGCTCAAGAGTCATAAGCGAGGCATGTACATCTTGTTAAGTGTTTTAATCTAACTACTGTGTTCTTTAGTTTTCATTGACTTAATAACTATTTGTAAGTTACCCTGACACCACTTTGTGTGTCGGCCCTTACAAATAGCCACTCCCCTAAACATAACATGGGTTTCTAAGTTTTCAAGACTAGGGTTTACATAGTGCACAATGCAACATATAATACCAAATATACCACAATGTACATTACAATCCATTCAGAAATCAGGTGCACTACCCTAAACTTGTTCAATCATACGAAGTCAAAATCAATTTCACCCCCTTAAAAGACTGGAACTGGAAGACTTAAAATCACATAAGGATAATTTATTTTCCCCCTCTTTTCCAATAAATATAAGACATCTTAAAACAAATACAAGTCTATTATTAGGATATATTAAATCCAAACAAACAATCGAGAAAAAGGAAGAGATTAATGCTAATAATTCTTTAATAACTCATCAATTCTCTACACATTAAATAAATAATCTCATCAAATTCATAATATGCATAACTATGTAAATAACGATAAATTTTATTTCTCATTTGCCCTAATATTCTTTTCCACATTAATACTTTAAACAACTACTCACAATAACAAATAATATACTTAATGTATATATTTACATACATTTATATATATATATATATATAAATTAAATCATTCGAATTTATACATGCTATTTAAAAAAAATCAGAATTTAAAGCTATATTCATAAAAATAAACACGTTTTAATCATCAAAGGAAAACTTTTTATTAAGTTTCAAATAAATTATATTTTACATAGGGCTCGGTTTATTTTCACTGAGCTCGGCTTATATACACAGCCGAAAACCTCGTGGGAGGGCTCGGCCGCGGTGGCAGCACTGGCACTGCCTGTGAAGGCAGCGCCGAGCACTGCCCTCACAGCCGGCTCCCTGCGGGGGTCGGTCGTGGGTAGCCCTCGACCCCTGTCTTAAAACAAACATTTAATAATTTAAATTTTCTAAAAAATCGCGGAAAATTTCCTTCCGCGTAAAAACGTAATCCAGAATAATTTATTTCAAAATGTTAAATGCTGGGTAATTTCGACGAAAATCCGTACGCGGATTTCATTGTTTTTGAATGGAATTTTAAAGAAAAATCTTCATATACCCTAACAAATATATATATATATATATATATACGGATTTTTAAAACAGTAATTTACTGTGAATAATATATTTCGTGTATATGTAAATATTTTCACAGGGTATATTTTCTTTCTACAGAATAAACTGAGAAATTTGTACATTTAGACAATATTCTTCAAAATCTATCAATTAAATTCACAGCAAATTTACATCTAATGATTTCAAAATTCATTCTACCAATACCCTTTACCATTTTAAACAGAAAACTAGATATATTATAAATTCTCTAAGAATTCTTTCCTATGTCCTTTGAAAATTTTCTACAGTTTATCCAAATCTAATAAAATCCCCAAGATATTTACAGGAGACAAAACAAATCTTTTTCTCTTACTTTTAAAGAAAAGAAACAAACAAAACAGGAAAATACCTATAATATGATAGCTGCCTGTAGAAGATTTCCCTTTGCCTGTAGCGTAGAAATCCCAAAATATTCTTAAAAAGATTTTCCCCAAATCCAAGAGAGCTTTACTAACTACCAAGATCCTCCAAGGGATCTTCCACAAATATACAACCCCAGAGGAAATAACAAATCCTCTTAGAAAATAAATTTTACACAGCAAGATTTTTTTTTTGTAAAGGCTCTGATAATTTCCCCGTGAGAAAAATTGAATAGCCTCTGTAATTTCCAAATCCTCAGATAATATCCGTTAACAACCTCAACAATAATCAATTAAAGCACTAGCACACTTGTCGAGAAGTGGTTACCAAAATATCTTCTCCACTTCTCGGCAATTTTCCAATTCAAATTTGCATGCAAATTTTAATTTTATTTAATTTAAATTTTACAACCACTATACAAATCTCATGCATATTTTTTTAATTTAAATTTACAATTTTCCATAATTTATTTAATTTTCAAATATAACTATTTACTCACTTAGTATTTTAATTTAACTAATTAATTTATTTAATTAAATAAGTTTGATCTTTTATAATCAAACCATTTAACCAAATAAGCTAATTAATTAATTAAATAATCAAGCAAGTAATTTCTTTAACATTTAAAATTAATTTAAATAACAATAATTTAAAACACAATATTCCAACATTAAAAATTAACCAAATTTGTTTTTTTCAAACGATTTATCCAAACAGAAATTGACAATACAACCTATGACTCAAACTAAAGACAGACAAAGTACTAAGACCAGGATTATAGACTAGGCTAGGATAAACCAAATTACTATCTCCCGATCAACGTTTCCATTGAGTCTTGACACGCTCAGACTTGAGTACCCAGGTGGAGTCGGTGTCATGTACCTGCAATTCCTGCAACCAAGCAAATAACGTGCATACAAATATATATATAAAAGCCATTGAACAAACACACCGTGCGGAGAAAATCACAGATATCGCAGGGCACTCGCAAGCGAGTGATGCGATTCTGTTCTCCACACCAATAGATGTCACAACAAACTGACGAAATAAATAGCTGTTAGTCCATCACAAACATGCACATAGCAATAATCAACTGAAAATAAAACATCTAAACTATATCCAATCATGTCTGAAATCAATAATCACCAAACAATGTATTATCATGTCATAGAATAAATCCACTATCGCTCAAAACTAGCGATCAAAATATCCAACAAAACATCATAGGTCTAACAGTGTGAAAACATAACAACAGAAAGCATAAGCATAAACGGAGGGGTACTACAAAGGAACTCTACTCATGTCTTCCATCTTTGATGGGGATGTTGGAAAATCTAAAATACATAACTTTGTTCCAGCTGAAAATGGAACACATAATGGTCTACAATCCTGCATATCAAACCTCTGTAAAATTGAATTGACATAGTTACTTTGGCCAAGCCATAGCCTTTTGTTCACTCTATCTCTTTGAATTTCTATCCCAAGAATGTGTCTAGCTACACCAAGGTCTTTCATTTCAAATTTAGTAGCAAGTTGAGATTTCCATTCTGAAATCATACCTTTCCCTTTACCAATAAATAACATATCATCAATATAATGCAATAAACAAGAGACTATCACTGTCAATTTTATAATAAACACAATGATCTAATTTAGAACACCCAAATCCCAAACTCAACACATGTATCAAATTTTTGGTACCACATCCTATGACTCTGTTTTAGGCCATACAAATATTTCTTCAATTTGGAAACCAATTTACTTTTACCTTTCATCACGTAGTTCTCTAATTGTGTCATATAAATATCCTCCTCCAAGTGACCATGAAGGAAAGCAATTTTCACATCCATTTTCTCAACCTCTAAATCATAAGCATCAATAATAGAAAGAAAAAATATAATAGATGTCATTTTTACAACAAGATAAAATATCTCACCATAATCAACACCCTCAACTTGAGAGTAACCTTTTGCAACCAACCTTTCTTTGTACTTCTCAATACCTCCACCTGAACCAATCTTTTTCTTGAACACCGATTTGCAACCAACAGGTTTTCTTCCTTCAGGAATTTTTTATAAGATCCCATGTATCATTCTTTTTTAAAACTACCATTTCTTCATCCATAAAAATATTCCAAGATTTTGCAGCATTCATACCTAATGCCCCTTTTACTGATCTGAGTTCATCCATGTTATTATTCAAAGCAATAATACATCTCCTATCATCAAGTGAATACCTTTCAGGTGGTTTTCTATGCCTTGTAGACCTACAAACAAGATGATTTGGAGGTTCTTCCTCCTCTTTTGAAGATTCAAAGTTAGATTAGCTTTCCTCAACTTTTTTTCTATCCATGAGACTCAATTCAACATTCTCGACTGTAGAAGGAAATTGAATCATATCTTCCTATTTGCTTTGTTTTGACTACAATGTAACAAAAGAAGGCTTAGTTTCTCTAAAAAACCACTTCTACTATATATTACCTTCTATGCAACCAGATTCCAAAGTTTTTATCCTTTCACACCATAAATATATCTAATGAAGATGCATTTTAAAACCTTGTTCTCCAACTTTGTTCGCTTCTTCTTTGGCACATGTGCATATGCCTCACAACCAAAAACTCTAAGATGTCTTAATGAAGGCTTGTGACCCAGCCATACCTCTATAGGTGTCTTATCAACAAGAGTTGATGTAGGATACATGTTAATCAGGTAACAAGTAGTGGCAAGAGCTTCAACCCAAAACCTTTGTTTTAGACCAACAAAACTCAACATACTCCTAGCCTTCTCCATTAATGTCATGTCCATTATTTTTGCAACTCCATTCTACTATGGAGAATACGAAGTTGAATTTTTTCTATGAATACCAAAATATTTACACAATCTATCAAAATCATTAGATCAAAATTTGTCACCATTATCAGTTCTCAAACATTTTATTTTTTCCACTCTACAACTCAACCATTGCTTTGAATTCTTTAAATTGACTGAAAACTTCAGATTACTCTTTAGAAAGTATACCCATTTCCTTCTACTATAATCATCAATAAATGAAATAGAATATGTGGATTTTCTAATTGAAGTAACATCTACAGGACCAAACACATCATAATGAATAAGATCCAATACACCACAAGATTTATGAGAACTCAAGTAAAATTGAACGCGGTTTTGTTTTCCATAAATGCAATGCTCACAAAAATCAAATTTCAAGATTACAATTAGACAAACCTTCAACAAGGTTTTTATTTTTCAAGGTCCTTAGACCATTTTCTCCAATGTGTCCAAATCTCTGGTGCCATAAAATAGTTTTCTTTATAGGTAACTTTGATTCATAAGAAAGGGCACCCTTGGGTACCTAGAAGCCATGACCATCTGCTAAAGATGAAACCCTCACCTCTTCCATAGACTTTCTTTTTATAGAAGTACTATTGCACTCAATAGTACATACATCAAGCTTATACAATGTGTCATATCTTACACCTCTAGAAATCACCATAGCACCTCTAATCATCTTGTATCCTACATCAAAAAATACTACGTGCACACCTACATCTATTAGTTTTCTCACTGATAACAAATTTCATGCTAATCTATGGATATGCAACACACCATTAATCTTTTTATTATACCATCGGGAAACCTAATTCTAACTTTACCATGAGAAATAATATTAAATAAATAAGAATCATCACCCAAGTACACCTTGCCTCAATTAAATCCTTGATCATATTCAAAAAACCAAACTCTATTAAAGGTCATATGGAAAGATGTGCCTAATTCAATTAAGCATGCATCATTACTTGTATGAGTTTCCAAAGATACAATGAATGCATCACCATCTTCCTTCTCAGACTTGAAATCAAAATCAAATCTCTTCTTTTTATTTTTATTTTCTTCTTTGCAGTCCTTAAAAATATGTCTAGGCTTACTACAGCTCCAACAAATAACTTTGGACTTTCCTGGAGATTTGGATCTCCCCTTGGACTTAGATTTATCTCACTTCTCATTCGTCTTGCCTTTTTCCTTAGGTCTTCCATGAAAATTTAGGGCCTCCTTGTCGTTGATGGATGCCTTCCTACTCATCTCTTCAGAAATCAAAGAACCCACCACATCTTCAATCTTCAATTTAACAAAATTACTCCCAATAGCCATATCAAGATAATCCCATGAATTAGGCAAAGAACAAATCAAGATCTGACATTTTTCCTCCTCATCCATTTTAACACCAACTAATGCCAATTGAGCCAGCAACATATTGAATGCTTCCAGGTGGTCTACAATTCATCCACCCTCTTCCATTTTCAAGGAATACAATTTCTTCCTCAAGATAATCTTGTTCACTAAATATTTGGATTGATACATCTCATCAAGTTTCTTCCATAGTTTCTGTGTAGAGGTCTCTTCATGGATATTGATTAAAATAGAGTCCTCCAAGAACAATCTGATTAGACTCTTGGTTGTATGGTTCATAACATCATAGGATCTATAGGCCTTGAAACATTATCATCAAAAACATCCCACATATCTCAATCTATCAACATATTCTCCATCTTTAGCTTCAACATTTCAAAATTATTTTTAGAAAATTTATCCACCTTGATTCTATTTGGGAAAATGTATCTCAACCTTCCAATTACATAAGGTATTTTTGATATGTAAGTGATAGAGCGTGAAAGGGGGGGTGTACCTCGTGAGGGGTCTGAGGGGATCATCCTCTCGGTGGAGGCTCAGGGATAGTGCCCCTCAAAGCTAAATTTTATGTATATTTTATTATTGTAAATTTGGACCATTCATCATTAGGTCTCAGATCTGACGGTCAATATTTTGTTGACTTGAATTTCCCTAGAATGAAACCCTATTTTATGAGGGAATTGTATTACGGTTATGTATTGTGATGTATTTTGAGAATTTGATAGTTGTTGTGTTGCCTTTGGATCTCTAATTGGGAATACTCTTGTGAGAAGCTTGCACTACATGTATATTGTAATCTTTGTGATTTATGAACAATATATTTCTCAACTTTTAGAGTGTGGGGTTTTTCTCCTGAAAGGGTTTTCCCCATGTAAATCAATGTGTTGTGGTATGCATGATATTTATGTTTATTTTTGTATAATTTTTTGTAACTTTTGTAAAGATCTATAAAGTTTCGCATTATCTTCCTCTCAAGATTAGTGTAGGAAGTTGTTACGCTACCTTAGCTTCCTTACAAGTGGTATCAGAGCCTGATCACCTTTTGTTTCAGTTGTGGGTTGTTGGGTTTTCTAAACTAATCCATATTTGATTGAGAGCTTGTGTAGAAGATACTTTGTGACCTTTTGTAAGAATTTTTAGATGGAAAGTTCATCAGGGAAAATAGAAGTGGATAAATTTTTTGGAAATAATTTTGATATATGGAAGCTAAAGATGGATAATCTGATGATAGATCAAGATGTATGGGATGTTGTTGATGATAATTTTTCAAGGCTTGTAGATGCTACTTTGGCTGCTCAATATGATGTTATGAATCGTAAAGAAAAGGGTCTAATCAAATTGTTCTTAGTAGACTTTTTTAATCAATGTCCATGAAGAGACCTCTACACAAAAATTATGGAAGAAACTTGATGAGACGTATCAAGCCAAACAATATTTTCTTGAGAAAGAAATTGTATTCCTTGAGAATGGAAGAGGTTGGAAGAATTAAAAACCACTTGGAAGCATAACATATGTTGGTGGCTCAATTGGCATTAGTTGGTGTCAAAATGGATGAGGAGAAACGTTATGTCTTGCTTTGTTCTTTGTCTGATTCGTGGGATTCTCTTGTTATGGCTATTGGGAGTACTTTTGTTATATTGAAGACTAAATATGTGTGGG
This sequence comes from Sequoia sempervirens, assembly GCA_007258455.2. Taxonomy (NCBI): domain Eukaryota; kingdom Viridiplantae; phylum Streptophyta; class Pinopsida; order Cupressales; family Cupressaceae; genus Sequoia; species Sequoia sempervirens. Next base: position 34,930 of record VDFB02073791.1, read on the forward strand.
TTCTTTGATTTTTGAAGAGATGAGGAGGAAGCTATCCATCAGTGCCAAGGAGGCCCTAAATGTTTTTGGAAGACCTAAGGAAAAAGGAAAGAAGAATGAGAAGTGTGATAAATCCAAGTCCAAGGGGAGATATGTATCTCCTAGAAAGTCCAAAGTTATTTGTTTGAACTATGGTAAGACTAGACATATTTGTAAGGACTACAAAGAAGAAAAATAAGAATTTTTATTTTGATTATGAGTATGAGAAGGAAGATGGTGATGCATTCATTGCAACTTTGGCAATTTGTGTAAGTAATGATGCATGGTTAATTGACTCAGGGGCATATTTCTATATGACCTTTAATAGAGATTTGTTTTCTAAATATGAATAATTTTATGTAGGTAAGGTGTACTTGGGTGATGATTCTTATTTAAGTATTGTTGGTCATGGTAAAGTTAGAATTAGGTTTTCTGATGGTAGAATAAAAAGGATTAATGGTGTGTTGCATATTCCTAGATAAGCATGAAATTTTTTACTTGTGAGTAAACTAATCGATGTAGGTGTGAAAGTAGTATTTTTTGATGCAGGATACAAGATGGTTAGAGGTGCTATGGTGATTGCTAGAGGTGTCATATATGGCACATTGTATAAGCTTGATGCATGCATTGTTGAGTGCAATAGTGTTGGGAAAATGTGTCTCAACCTTGAAATTACATAAGGTACTATTGATACATTGGTGATGGGGGGCACAGGGGGATTCCCCCCCTGTGATGGGTCTGAGGGGCTCATCCTCTTGATGGGGGGTTCAAGGACCGCACACCCCAGCAGGGGCTTGAGGGAAACGGCCCCGAAAGGAAAATTTTATTTATAAATTTTATTATTGTTAATTTGGACCATTCATCATTAGGCCTCAAATCTTACCATTGATATTTAGTTCGATTGAATTTCCCTAGAAGGAAACCCTATTTTATGAGGGAATTGTATGATGGCTGTGTATTATGATGTATTATGAGAGTCTGATAGTGATCATGTTGTCATTGGATCTCTAGTTGGTGATACTCTTGTGAGAAGCTTGCTCTGCAAGTATATTGTAATCTATGATTTTTGAATAATATATTTGGTGGCTTTTGGAGTGTGGGGTTTTTCTCTCGAAAGGTTTTTCCCTAGGAAAATCACTGTGTTGTATGCATGATATTTATGTTTATTTTTGTTTAAGTTTCTATAACTATTAAATATTTCTAAAGTTTTGTATTATCCTCCTCTCAAGATTAGTGTAGGAAGTTGCTTTGCTACCTTAGCTTCCTTAAAAATAGTACTTACATGTGAGAAGCAAGTTTTTGGAAGAGGTGAGGGTTTCATCTTCAGCAAATGGTCATGGTTTCTAGGTACCCAAGGGTGCTCTTTCTTCTAAACCAAAATTACCTATAGAGAAAACTATGTTATGGCACCAAAGCCTTGTCCACATTGGAGAAAAGAGACTAAAGAACTTGAAAAATAAAAAATTTCTTCAAGGTTTGTCTCATTATAATATTGAATTTTATTTATGTGAGCATTGTGTTTATGAAAAACAAAACCACATTCAATTTTACTCAAGTTCTCATAAATCTTATGGTGTGTTGGATCTTATTCATTCTGATGTGTTTGGTCTTGTAGATATTCCTTCAATTGGGAAATCCACATATTATGTTTTATTTATTGATGATTATAGTAGAACATGGGTATATTTTCTAAAGAGTAAATCTAAATATTTCAATTGATTTAAAAAATGTAAAGCAATGGCTAAGTTGCAGACTGAAAAGAAAATAAAATGTTTAAGGATTGATAATGGCAGTGATTTTTTCTCTAATTATTTTGAAAGACTGTAAATATTGTGGTATTCATAAAAAAAATACTTCATATTCTCCACAATAGAATGGAGTTGCAGAAAGAATGAATAGGAAACTGGTGGAGAAGGCTAGGAGTATGTTGAGTGGTGTTGGTATAAAACAAGGGTTTTGGGTTGAAGATGTTGTCATTGCCTGTTACCTGATTAACAAGTCTCCTACATTAGCTCTTGTAGATAAGATGCCTATATGGCATGGTCAGTTCACAATTCTTCATTAATACATCTTAGAGTTTTTGGTTGCAAGGCATGTGCACATGTGCCAAAGGAGAAGAGAACAAAGTTGGAGAATAATTTTGTGAAATGTATCTTCATTGAATACAGTTATGGTGTGAAAGGATACAAGCTTTGGGAACACGTTGTAAAAAAGGTAATATATAGTATAAGTGTTATTTTAGAGAAACTAAGACTTATTATGTTACTTTACATCTAGAACAAAGTAAATAGGAAGATGTGATTCAATTTTCTTCTACACCTAAGAAAGTTGAATTAAGGCTCATGGATAGACAAGAAGTTGAGAAGAGCTCATCTAGCTTTGAATCTTCAAAAGAGGAGGAAGAACCTCCAAAAAAGCTTGTTTGTAGGTCTAAAAGGCATAGAAAACCACTTGAAAGGTATTCACATGATTATTGGAGATGTATTTTTTCTTTGAATACTAACATGGATTAACCTATATTGATAGAAGAGGCATTAGGTATAAATGATGTTGACTATTGGAAGATTGTTATGGATAAAGGAATGGAAACTTTGAAAAAGAATGATACATGGGATCTTGTACCATTACTTGAAGGAAGAAAACTTATTGGTTACAAATAGGTGTTCAAGAAAAATATTGGTTTAGATGGAGGTATTGAGAAGTACAAAGCAAGGTTGGTTGCAAAAGGTTACTCTCAAGTTGAGGGTGTTTATTATGGTGAGATATTTTCTCCTATTGCAAAAATGGAATCCATTAAATTTTTTCTTTCTATTGCTACTACTTATGATTTAGAGGTTGAGCAAATGGATGTGAAAAATGTTTTCCTTCATGGTCACTTGGAGGAGGACATTTATATGACACAACCAAAGCACTACGTGGTGAAAGGTAAAAGTAAATTGGTTTAAAAATTGAAGAAAACTTTGTATGGCCTAAAACAAATTCCTAGATGTGGTACCAAAAATTTGATATATATATATATATATATATATATATATATATATATATATATATATATATATATATATATATATATATATGCGTGTGTGTGTGTGGGTGGGTGTGTGTGTTGAGTTTGGGATTTGAGTGTTCTAAATCAAATCATTTTTTAAATTATAAAACTGATGGTGATCGTTTCATGTTTATTGCATTATATGTTGATGATATGTTATTTATTGGTAAAGGGAAAGGTATGATTTCAAAACTAAATTCTCAACTTGTTGCTAAATTTGAAATGAAAGACCTTGGTGCAGCTAGACACATTCTTCAGATGGAAATTAAAAGAGATAGAGTGAACAAAAAGCTATGGCTTGGCCAAAGTAATTATGTCAATTCAATTTTATAGAGGTTTGATATGCAGGATTGTAGACCATTGTTTGTTTCTTTTTTAGCTAAAACAAAGTTATCTATTTTAGATTGTCCAACATTCCCATCAGAGATGGAAGACATGAGTAGAGTGTCTTACCAAAGTGTGGTTGGAAGTTTGATGTATGTTATGGTTTGTACTAGACCAGGCATTGCCCAAGTAGTGGGAGTTCTTTCCAGATATATGTCTAATCTTAATAGAGTTCATTGGGATGCAATTAAAAGAGTCTTCAGATATTTTTGTGGTACTTCAAAGTATTCCTTGTGTTATCATAGTAATTTGACCGAAGACGAGATTTCCCTTTATATTCATGGTTATGTGGATTCAAACTAAGCAAGTGATGTTGATAGTAGATGATCCACTAGTGCTTATGTGTTTACTTTATTTGGAGTTGTAATTAGTTGGATGAGTAAGCAATAGGAAATGGTTTCTTTGTCCAATACTGTGTTGTGGTATGCATGATATTTATGTTTATTTTTGTATAATTTTTTATAATTGTTGTAATGATCTGTAAATTTTTGCATTATCCTCCTCTCAAGATTAGTGTAGGAAGTTATTCCGCTACCTTAGCTTTCTTACATATTATCCCTAATGAACTTGTCATCTAAAAATTCCTACAACAAGATCACAAAGTATCTTCTGCCCAAGCTCCCACTAAAATCTGGATTAGTTCAAAAAACCCAACAACCCACAACTAAAACCAAAGGTGATCAAGCTCTTATACCACTTGTAAGGAAGCTAAGGTAGTGAAACAACTTCCTCCACTAATCTTGAGAGGAGGATAATTCAGAACTTTACAAATCTTTTCAACAGTTACAAAAACTTAAATAGAAATACACATAAATATCATGCATACCACAACACAATCATTTACGTGGGGAAAACCATTTCAAGATAAAAATCCCACATTCCAAAATTCGCCCAATATATTATTCAAAAATCACGAGGATTACAATCTACTTGCAGAGAAAGCTTCTCACAAGAGTATCACCAACCGAATATCCAAAGGAAACATGACCACTATCAGACTCTTAGAATACATCACAATACTAAGTTAAAATACAAAACCCTCATAAAATAGGGTTTCCTTCTAGGGAAATTCAAGCCAATAAAATATCGATCGTCAAATCTGAGACCTAATCATGAATGGTCCAGATTTAGAATAATAAAATATACATAAAATTTGGATTTCAGGGGTGCTTCCCTCAAGCCCCCGCTGGGGCATGTGGCCCTCAGATGCCCGCTAGGGGGGATCCCCTAGACTCCTCGTAGGGGTACCCCCCCACCACCTCGCGCTTACCTATCAACAGTACCTTATGTAATTGCAAGGTTGGGACACATTTTCCCAACATTTCTCAAACTTTTTGGAACATAGGAAAGTTTTATCCAAAACTATAGGGTCATGTAGGGCCCCTCTATAATAACCTCTCTCAGTTTTAGAAGGATCCAATCCATTTGATCATGGTGACAAATTTTTTAATGTTGCAAAAAGTATCGATTTTATTCAATGAAAAGCTACAATATTGCATAAATTTTGTTCTATTTTTCTTGGGACCCAATCGTCAATTACAATGTGTCCAAGTGGGTAGTTTTATGCTATGAATTCTCTTTATTTTCTCCCCAACTCTCCCAAACGTTCCAAGCCACACTATACCATGCATTCTCTTAAGTGTCATAAGTGCAAAAAACTACCAAACTTTAATGGGTTGTTTCTTGGAATCCATGGAACATAATGTTTTTTCTGAACCTATAGGTTCATGTGAAGTCCCTCTACAATAACATCTCTCAATTTTTCAAGACTCCAATCTAGTTTCTCAAGGAAGAATTTTTTTGGTGTTGAATAAATCGTCAAATACATTCAATAAAAAGTTATAATGTTGCATAACTTTCATTTTGTTCGTTATGGGTCTGAATCATCGACTCCAACATGTCCAAGTAGATGGTTTTATGTTAGGTATGCTCCTATTTTTCTCCCTAACTCTCCTAAGCATTCTAGGCCACACCGTACCAACACATTCTCTTAAGTGCCCTAAGTGCAAAAAATTGCCAAACTTTGACATGTTTCTTGGAATCTGTAGCACATGCGAATTTTTTGTTTGAACTTACAAGGTTATGTAGGGTCCCTCTACAATAATATTACTCATTTTTATGAACACGATCCATTCAATCACAGCGACAAGTTTTTAAATGTTCCAAAAAGTGTCAATTTTGTCCAATAAAAAATTGCAATATTGCATAACTTTTATTATGTTCATTGTTGGGTTGAATCGTCAATGCTAACATGTTTGAGTAAATGGGTTTATGTTATACATGCTCTTTTTTCGCTCCTCAACTTTCCCAAACATTCCAAGCCACACTACACTGACACGTTCTTTTAAGTGTCATAAGTACAAAAAATGGCCAAACTTTGATGGGTTGTTTCTTATAATTTGTGGCACATACAAATATTATGTCTAAACCTACATGTTCATGTGAGGTCCCTCTACAATAATATCTCTCACTTTTTCAAGACTCCAATCCAGTTGCTCATGGCAGTAATTTTTTTGGTGTTGAAAAAACTGTCAAATGCATTTAATAAAAAGTTGCAATGTTGCACAAATTTCATTTTGTTCATCATGGGCCTGAACCATTAGATCTAATGCATTTGGTTGGGTATTTTTATTCTATCCATTCTCCTCTTTCACTCCCTAACTCACTTGAACGTTCCATGCCACACTGTACTGACACATTCTCCTAAGTGCCCTAAGTGAAAAAAACTACCAAATTTTGATAAGTTGTTTCATGAAATATGTGGCACATACGAATGTTTCATATGAACTTACAAGGTCATGTGGAGCCCCTCTACAATAACCTCTCTCACTTTTGGAATACTCCAATCCAATTGCTCGTGGACGCAGGTTTTCAAATGTTACAAAAAGTGTCAATTTTGTTCAATGACAAGTTGCAATATTGCATAACTTTCATTATGTTCATCATGGAGCCAAACTATCAATTCTAATACATCTGAGTAGGTAGTTTTATACTATGCATGCTCCTATTTTTCTCCTCGACTTTCCCAAATGTACCAAGCCACATTATACTAGTGAATTCTCTTGTGTCATAAGTGTACAAAATTATAAAATTTTGACAAGTTGTTTCTTGGAATTTGTGGAGCATACAGATGTTTCATCTAAATCTACAATTTCATGTGAGGTCCCCCTACAATAACCTTTCTCACTTTTTCAAGACTTCAATCCAGTTTCTCATGGTAGCAATTGTTTTGGTGTTGCAAAAATTGTGAAATGCATTTAATGAAAAGTTATAACATTGCATAACTTTTGTTTCATTCATCATGGGCCTAAACCGTTAGATCCAACACATCCAAGTGGGAAGGTTTATGTTAGGAATGCTCATTTTTAACTCCCCAACTCACCCAAACATTTCAAGGCACACTATACCAATGCATTCTCTTAAGTGTCATAAGTGCAAAAAATTATCAAACTTTGATGGGCTATTTCTTGGAATTTGTGACATGTATGAATGTTCCATCTAAAAATACAAGGTAACGTAAGGCCCCTCTATAATAACGTCTCTCACTTTTTGTATACTCCAATTTAATTGTTCATGGTGGCGAGTTTTTAAATGTTGCAAAAAGTATCAATTTTGTTCAATGAAAAGTTACAATATTGCATAACTAACAAAACGTACAAAAGTATCACATTTACATAGATACAAACTAACTAAAAAAAATTACAATTTTTTTCAAAATGTTCAATGAAAAGTATCAACTATCCATATATACAAACCAACTAACAAAATATACAAAAGTTAAATATTTACAATCAATTAGTAGAATCATGGAAATTTATACATACAAAATTTTAGTTGTACATAGATACAAATTAGTTGATAATATTTACAAAAAAAATTCATTTACAATCAATTGTTAGAATCATGGTCATTTCTATATACAAAATTTTAGTTGTACATAGATACAAATCAGTTGACAATTTTTACAAAAAAAGTCATTTTTCCAACATTTGGTAGAATCTTGGCCTTTTATATGTACAAAAATTTAGTTGTACATAGATACAAATTAGCTAACAATATTTACAAAAAAAATTACATTTCCAATAATTGGTACAATGAATAGATGATATGTCAATCAACCAACAATATATACAAAATTTTCAAAATTATTCTACCCTTCGTAGAATCATTTTGATCTAAGGCTCCAACACATTGAATACCTGCAATTGGCCCAAATTCAATCTATTAAACCTTTTAGATCTCTCTCTAACCCATATAGTATCAAGTATTTCCTTATGTTCAGCTTCGCTAACTTTCCATAAATTCTTATTAAGTGGTCTACCACAATATTTAATCAATTGAATATTTGTTGCAACAAGGTTAAAGTAATGAAAAATATGCCTATGTGTGTCAAAGTCCTCAAACAACCAAAAAATGATTTCTCAATAGGGTACCTTCTAAGCCATGTTCCTATGACAAAAATAGACCCTATTGGATACTCAATACCCTCTCCATCAATGATTGTGGTAATCAATTTCTTTCCCCTCTATACAACGGCACAAAAACTAACATGTTCCTTCTTCATTATTTTCATCAGTAATAACTACATACACATGACTTGCATTTCATTGAATGAATTATTTCTGAAAACCATGTAAAATCTAATAAAATGAGTTAAAAATTTGATTTCAACTAATTAATAAATCACAATACCTGGTTGCACTAGGTCAGATACATGGTCAAAATCCATCAATACTTCCATTTGGTTCAACTATAGTGCTTGTGGAACTTGGTATGTTTCAATGGGAATTAAAGGTCTACAAGACCATTCATCAACCCACTATTTTGACTCACATTCTTCCCATATAAAATCCATATATGAAGAAAAAAAACATGCAATCCCTCTCATATAAATAATCAGTGAACTTGCATTTGAACTTCTAAATGAGTGAATCTCACTTGATCATGCACCTATACAATAATCTTCATAGTTTGCAATTCTAGATTCATTTACCAACCAAAATATCTAGAAATTGTAGACTTGCCTTGATTACCTAGTCCCATTCTGGAGTTACACCATTGCACAATTGTTTCTGCATTAGTCAACTTAGCACCACCTTGGAACTTCAACTCATCTCTAGATAGGGATCTTTTTACACATGCTCTGAAACCATCATTCTCTCCCTTTCCATGTCTAACCTCAGTGAAATTCTAAAAATATTGAACACCACTCGTCACATGCATCCCAGTCAACCAATAGAACATCCTTGAATTCTTGAATTGTGACATATAGTTATCTTACCATATGTTGTGTTGATTGTATTTGATATTTATTTCCCTTAAATTATCATAGAAAATTTGAATTCAACCTTACACAAACTCTATGGAATGACTACGATTGTCATTGATATAGAAGTGATACTCTCTTAATATCTTTTTTTCTTTCTCTATGCTATCATGTGCATGCATGAATGTTGTGTGTATAAAAATAGTAACTTGAATAGAATTGCAATACTAATATTACACTTCATTTTGTGGTTATAATGTATAATTCTCAACAAAATCTACAATAGAAACAATGGTACCAAGAGGAAATGTATCCTTACATAACTTGCATTACTCATCCAACCATCGAACTCTATGTGTATGCATTGTGTACTCATAAACTATTTTCTCTTGAAAAATCCTCATAAATTCAGCTATAGAAATATATGTATTCACTAAGTCACATTTCTTCAACTCTTTTCCATCTTTAACCCCATATGTCACTATCTTGTATTTTCCAAAAGTAACTAGTTTTTTCCAATTTCATGTGTGCTCTCTAAATGTACAAATTTTTGAAAATGTTGCAAATCACCACAAGTAACACACGATCCTTTCAAACATGACTTCTTATAAAAAAAATTGGCCATCATCTCTTTTATATAATACACTTGAAATAAAATCTCTTGATGATTTAGGATTGACTTCTATACCAAATTCCTGCAAAACATCGTTAGTATGCAAAGTAACACATATATGACGATAAATATCATAATGCATGGAAAATTCAATATGAATCCTACAACAATATGTAGTGCATTCATGATTTATCTTAATATAAAAAGGTTTGATCATTTCAAAAAACCTTTGACTAATTCTCACTTGAGGATAACCTTGAATAAATTTTTTTATAGAATTGAGTTTGAGTCATTATCCAAAAAGTGTTTAGGATGTGGTTCACGATTTTGAGATCCTATTCTCCTTCTAAAAACATATCTTTGATTGGGTGAAACTCTTGTGTTATCTTGCCAAATAAATTTAATTAATGCTCCTAATGCATCAACAACAACCTTGTCTTTATGTGGAATTCTACCCGAGAATGCCCATAGAGAATACTATTAGGATCCTCAATTGTTCCACATCTCCTAATGGAATTTAATAGTGTTCTTATACCTATTTTCAATTACCTACTTTTTTTGGTAATAAAATGATATTTTTTCATTTTTTTGCTTACTATATTTGATGTAAGAACATGTCAAGTAACATTGCTATCTCTAGTGCACAATGTTAAGCCTATTGATTGATATGCACTAATTAGATTTCTTACAATAGTTCTTTCACCATTGGTATTGGATGATCTTAAGCTAAGGATCTCCATAGTGTCTCTAAAATTAATATTTTTAATCATTTCAACAAACAATTGGCACCTTCTAGTTTCACTTAAGCTCTCAAAATAGTTTTTCCATATTTTATTAGTCATTCTTCTACAAGTGTGATCGGGAATTTTGTTGGGCATTGGTTTCAAAATATTTTAATCTATGTCAATTATATACTTTGTCCTTTTAGGAATAATTCTAGGAGGTGTTATGATTAGTTTGTGTTATTGGTTTTCATTTGGTACATTTGATTGACCGTTCCTTGTCTCAATAGGTGTGATGATTGGTGCTTGTTCCTGGTTTTCATTTGGTAAATTTGATCCATCATTTATATCCTCAATCGGTGTTTTGGTATTTAATTTTGTATTAATATCAATTGCTATAGATGGTGTACCTTCTCCAACTTTTCACATTTTACATAGTCTTTTCATGCACTCCCTTTAGTTTTTCCTTTTTGCCTCAATTTTTTTGAGTGGTCCTCTCTTGTTCCTTCACGTGGTTAATATGAATTGTTCCTAAATTAAAAAAATGTGAATATATGTATAAATATTGTAATTTTGAACAAAAATAAATTACTTGATCACATTACTTAAACATATATGAAATTACTTAAAAAAACTAATCTTCATTGACATCTAAATGATAAATTACTTAATCAAGTTAATAAACTATCAATAAAATATGAAATAGTCATCAAAATGGACAATCAAAAATGTTATAAAAAAAAATTCAACAATTAGTTAATTATCAAATTCTAATGCATTTCAATCATTTCAACTCAAATAAAACAAAAATATCTCTTAAATAGTCAAAAAAGTTGCACAAAAAGTGGAACTAGTTGCAGTGGGACCATCAACATGACTATTGATGGACAAAACTGTGGATCGGGACTTGGGATCAAATTGCTATAAATTTTTTACATTAACTTCCTTAGTTTGTTCCTAAAATGTCAATCTAGGGATTGTAGACTTGTGAAAGGTATTGTGGCTATCTACCGAAGGGATGAAGATAGTGAGCTAAGTGGGGATGAAATGCAACTAGAAAATAAGCCTACAACAAATCAAAACAACTCTGGAGATAGGAATTGTCACTTCCTAGTGACATGAACAACAACAATAGTAATAATTCTAGAAATTAAACTCACAACTTTGAAGCAAGCTAATTTAGAAATCATAAAGCGATATACAACATTAACATCTAATCTAAAAAAAATTCACAATTCATAATCAATTTACAATCAATAAGAAACAAACCACACTTATAGATAACATAAAAATAATGGAAATAAACACATTTCTAAATAAACATAAATTACCAGATGTTCGAAGGAATGGGCCCTTCCTCCTCAATACATCCGGTGATGGAACAAGAATATCTTCTACACTATTTTGATTAGAAGAAATGATATTTTATTTACCAAAAGGGTGATACAAAGTCTTCGTATAATATTTTTCTACAGTCGCTCCTTATATATTATATTGTGCTACTTATATACACACAGTTTATAAAAATTAATATTTGAAGTGGTAAAGAATAAGATAGTTTACTTTAACAGAATACCAATGGATCTCAAAAATGATTGAGTGATGTCCATGAATAAAAAAATATATGTTATAACAATGAGCAGAAATAAGATGAGAAGATATGTGGTTTTCTCCAAGTACCAAACACATCCTTTTTCACAAACTAACATTTATGGTTTCCTCAAGAAAGTGCATCGTTCACTAGAAGACACACACTTTATCACAAATTTGTATAACAAGATGGTGTCAAGGTGGCTGTTGAAAGGTGTATAGTGAGTTGGTGAAGAGATTGGATACTCCATGGGTAGGAGGTAATTTTCCAAAGATAGCAAAAACCACCATCAAACGTCAACATGAATAGATCCATCGACTGTTGTGGCCAAGAATACAGGTTGGAATCCAGCTAAAATATCACCTTGCAAAAGAGGAAATTGTAATGATAGACACAAGCTATATTTGTGTGAAGAAAGTGATAGGAAGGATCCTGTCAAAAAGGTGACAGGAATTCTACATGTAAAATATAAGGCTCAAAATAACAACATTTATTAGTAAAAACAGTCAATAATTATTTTCCATAATTTAATCTTAAAACTATATTAAATATGACTTATATATATAGAATCATATATAGCGTAAAATGGTGAAATGATATGAAAATGGAATGGAAATAGAATGTAGAAATGGTTATGAAGGTGTATGAAAAGGCATAAAATATGACATAAAATGAAGCATAATTGGCTCTCATCAACTATCATGTGATTTTTTGGCCATTAGGAATCCATTTAAACTAAAAAAATGTGTACATGTTATTGGTCCCTAAATTTTAAGTGTTTTCACTTTGGCCTCCACTTAAAAATACATATGATGTCAAAAATGTTGGAATATGTGCCTCAATCCTTATTGACATGGAACTCTTGAAGGGAAAAGTCACTGTGACATTGTTCATGTCTGGGCGACTAACTGTTCTGAAGCTCCTGAAATATTCATATCATTGTGATAGGGTTGAAGTCTTGCCGACAAGTCTATTGCCATGACTTTTTGTGTTCAGCGCAACCTTTTGGCGAATGGAAACCTTCGGGTGACAGTGTGTTCTTATCGGGTGTCGGGGAGACTTGGCCGAAGGGTCTATTGTCGGTATGTGGTCTCACCGACTTGGAATGTCTCACCGATAGTATCTAGCTCTATCGGTGAAACAAGGGTTTTGGTAAGATGTCTCCGCGAGTATGAAATGTCTTACCGATAGCTTTAAGCTATCAGGGTAACATAAAGGTCACGGGGAGATGTCTCAACGATGAAGCTAGGTCACGCTGACAGGAGTTCTCGTGGTGCCTTCGCGGTGACAAAAAACTTCGCTGAGAAGTCTTGGCGACTTGGGTAAGTCACGCCGATAGTCTTCGGTAAGACTTGAGGTGCTCGGAGAAAGGTCACGGTGAAAGACTTGAGTCTTGCTGACAGTATGTGACATTCGGTGGAAGCTTTGTCTTTTGGTATGATGTCTCACCGAAACTGTGGGGTCTTGCCGATAGAAGTAAGGCTTCGGTGTAGCAAGTAGTGGTCGATGGGAAGTCTTGGCAAGAACGAAGTGTCTTGCCGATAGTATATCTCATCGTTGTGACTTTTGAATTCGATATGAGTCTCACCGAAATGCGATTGTCACGCCGAATGGAAATCACTCGACGGCATGACTCGAAGACTTCGATAAGAGGTCTTGACGAGATCGGTACATCTTGTCGATGGTCTCTCTAAGTTCGATATTACTTATGGTTTTCGGTATGAGTCTTGTCGAATGAGAATCCTCTTGCCGACTGTTGGGGTCTGAAGTCGATATCGATAGCGAATACTTTGTGGCATCGGGGAGACACTGTTAGTGTCTCACCAATATGCCAAAAAAATTTGAACGACATTTGACCGTGTGACCATCCTATGTGGCATCATGCTGGACCAATCAGAGGAAGCAGTTTTCAAACGGATGATGGTTGGATTTATTGTAACTGTTGCAACGCTGGAAAAACTGCATGCAAGGAAAAATCATCTGCTCGATGGAAATTGTCTATGATTGGAAATGGCGGATAAGGATGCACAGAAGACAAAATCAGAATGTGAATAGAATAAAAGCAGATCGATTCTGATTTGATTGACAATGAGTGAGTCGAATTGTTGAGAGGATTTTCTTTAACAAGAAGAACAGTGAATGTAGCTATTGAGAACTGATAGCCAGAGAGTTGTATTTATGATTGTATGTAATTTTGTTGTTACTGTAATACAAAGAGATTCAGCTTGGTGTGGTGGGTTTTTTCCCAAAAGGGTTTCCCACATAAATCTGTTGTTCAGTTGTATTTGTGTACTTGCTCTATTTCTATAAATCTTTCATGTGTGTCTTAATTAGATTGTAATTTGAAAATTAAAAGTATTGTCTGCTTACTTCCCTGTGGATTTGACGTTAGGAAAGTTGTTTATGCACCGTTGCTTTCCTTACAAGTGGTATCAGAGCCTGGCCAGTTGTGTTGTCCTTGTGAGTGGGTTGGGTTTTTTGTGTCAATCCTTGTCCAGTGGGATTTTTGTAGAGGTCTGATAGTTTAATTACAAATTAAGATGGCGAGCACATCCGGAAGGATGAATATAGAGAAATTCAATGGAAGCAATTTTGAGCTGTGGAAACTCAAAATGGAAGATCTGTTAGGAGATTGAGATCTTTGGATTGTTGTGTCTGGAACAATGCCTCAAGGCATGAAGCAAGAGGATTGGGACCTAGCAGATAGAAAGTCTAAGGGGATGATAAGGCCCTGTTTGGCAGACTCTGTTCTTCTGAACGTGCATGAAGAAAAGACTGCATCTTCCTTGTGGAAAAGATTAGCATCTATTTATCAAGGCAAGTCCTTGGTGAACAAGTTGTTCTTGAGGAAGAAGTCGTACTCTTTGAGAATGCAAGAAGGAGGGTCTATTACAGATCACTTAAATGCTTTCAACATGTTGATTGCTCAGTTAACATATGTTGGTCTGAAGATTGAAGATGAAGATCGTTGCATGCTATTGTTGTGTTCTCTGCCTGATTCTTGGGATCATCTAGTGATGGCCATTGGGAGTACAACATCCACATTCAAGATGGAAGATGTTGTTGCTTCTCTATTATCAGAAGAAATGAGAAGAAAATCTTCTAAGATGGTAAAGGAGTCTCTGGCTATCAGAGGTAGACCAAAGGAGAAAGGAAAGAAGAAGGACAAGAAGTCCAGATCGAAATCAGAAGGGAGATCAAAGTCTCCTGGCAAGAAGTCAAAGGTGAAGTGCTAGAACTATGGGCAACCTGGTCATGTCCGAAAGGATTGCAAGGAGGAGAAAAAGAAGAAGAAGAACTCTTCTGGAAATGATTCTTCTCATAGTGATGCAGACGCCTTCATTGCAGCTTTGGCTACACAGGCATCAGATGATGTCTGGATGATTGATTTTGGAGCATCTTTCCACATGACATCTCATAGAGAATGGTTCATGAAGTATGAAGAATACAATGGTGGAAAGGTGTATTTGGCAAGTGATTCATCTTTGGAAATTGTTGGTCGTGGAAGAGTCAGAATTCAATTCCCTGATGGAAGAGTGAAGGGAATCAATGATGTAATGCACATACCAGGTCTGGCTCCTAATTTACTTTCTGTAAGCTGAATGATATCAGAGTGCATGTCACATTCTCTGGAAATGGCTGCAAGATGACTAGAGGCTCTATGGTGCTGGCTAGGGGTGCTCGAATTGGTACCTTGTACAAGCTGGATGCACAAGTTGTCCAATGCAATAGTGTCTCTGCAAAGTCACTTAAGACTGCTCATGGAAAAAAGAAGGAAAACGTTCTTGATGGAGTAAACACCATGGAGGTTAAACTTCTAGCAGAAAAGACTATGCTCTGGCATCGTAGGCTTGGCCACATTGGTGAGAAAGGTTTAAAAACCTTGGAAAATAAAAACCTGATAGAAGGGCTTGAAGATTGTAACCTTGTGTTCGATTTTTGCGAGCATTGCATATATGGAAAGCAGCACCGTGTTTCATTTTATTCCAGTCCTCACAAAACTTCTAGTTTGCTTGATTATATACATTCTGATGTGTTTGGTCCAGTGAATTTTTCTTCTTTGTCTAAATCAAGATACTATGTGTCATTTATTGATGATTATTCAAGAAGAGCTTTTGTATATTTTCTGAAAAGTAAATCAAAAGTGTTCAGTCGGTTTAAGGAATTTAAAAACCTTGTAGAAAATCAGACTAGTAGAAAAATAAAATGTTTAAGGACTAACAATGGCGGTGAGTTCTATTTAGATGAATTTGAAAGGTACTGTAAAGATCATGGGATCAAAAGACACAAGACTACACCTTACACTCCACAACAAAATGGAGTTATCGAAAGGTTCAACAGGACAATAATGGAAAGAGTACGAAGTATGTTGAGCAGTGTTGGCTTGGAGGAGAAGTTTTGGGCTGAAGCAGTCTCTACAACATGTTACTTGGTAAATCGCTCTCCTAACTCTGCTCTTGTTGAGAAGACACCTTTGGAAGCATGGTCTAGAAAGAAGCCCTCTCTTAGACATATTCGTGTCTTTGGCTGTGAGGCATATGCATATGTGCCATTCGAAAAAAGATCTAAGTTGGAAAACAAAGTTGTGAAGTGTATTTTTATTGGCTATAGCGCTAGAATAAAAGGATACAAGCTTTGGAATCCTAAGACTGAGAAGGTTTTGCACAGCAGAAGCGTTATCTTTTGTGAGTTGAAACTTTCTACTTTGGATCTGTAGTCAGATAAGAAATGAGAATCTAAAAGGTTGTAGCAGCAATTCCTCCAACACCAGATAAAGAGGAATTGAAAAATCAAAATGTACCTAATACTAAGGAGAGCTCAAGTAGTTCTGAAAGTTCTGATGAAGATGAAGAACCACCTCAGCCTTAGCCTATGAGGAGGTTAACTCTTGAAAGAAAGCAACCTGATAGGTATGGGTTTTCTTTAATAGAATCTACTTGTGTCTATGCTTTAATTTCTAGCACTGATGAACCTAGGACTGTGAAAGAGGCATTTAAAATGTCTGATTCAAACTCTTGGTTGGAAGCCATGAATGAAGAAATGGCATCATTAGAAAAGAATGAAACCTGGAGTTTGGTTCCATTGCCTAAAGGCAGAAAATTTTTAGGTTGCAAATGGATATTCAAAAAGAAAATAGGTATGGATGGTAGTGTGGAGAAATATAAAGCAAGGTTGGTTGCAAAAGGTTATTCCCAGGTAGAGGGAATTGACTATGGAGAAATCTTTTCTCCTGTAGCTAAGCTGACATCTATTAGATTTCTTTTGTCACTTGCATCAGCGTATGACTTAGAGATTGAGCAGATGGATGTGAAGATAGCATTTCTTCATGGTGATCTTGAAGAATAAATTTATATGTCCCATCCGGAGCACTTTGTGGAGAAAGGTAAAGAAAGACTAGTTTGCAAGTTAAAGAAATCTCTGTATGGTTTAAAACAGTCCCCTAGAATGTGGTACCAAATGTTTGACACGTTTTTTTTTTCAATGGGATTTGTAAGATCAAAATGTGATCACTGTGTGTATTACAAAGCTGAAAGTGATCAAGTCCTTATTATTGCACTCTATGTTGATGATATGTTGTTCATAGGCAATAGTAAGCTGATGATTTCTGATCTTAAGTCTCAGTTGTCTGCAAAGTTCGAGATGAAAGATCTTGGTGCAGCAGGGTACATTCTAGGAATGGAAATAACTAGGGACAGAAAGAATAGAAAGCTTTGGCTCAGTCAGAGTAAGTATATCATGACTATTCTAGAGAGATTTTGTATGATTGATTGCAAACAGCTAGTTGTTCCAGTTATCAGGGAATGAAACTATCTGTTGAGGATTGTCCAAAATCTTCTTCTGAGATGGAGAAATGACCAGTGTGCCTTATGCAAGTGCAGTTGCAGTCTCATGTATGCTATGGTCTATACAAGGCTAGACATTGCCCAAGCAGTGGGAGTTCTCATTCATTTTATGGAAAATCCTGGAAGAACACATTGGGATCTGTGAAGAGAGTGTTTAGATATCTAAAGGGTACTTCAAACTATGCTTTGTGTTACCATGGTAACTTGGTTGAATCACAGAAGACTCTCAGCATTCAAGGTTATGTGGATTCTAATTGGGCAGGGGACATTGACAGCAGAAGATCCACTAGTGGATATGTTTTCATGATGAATGGTGGTGCAGTGAGCTGGATGAGCAAGCGGCAGGCTGTAGTCGCTTTGTCCACTACAAAGGTAGAATACATGGCAGCAACACATGCCTGTAAAGAAGCAATTTGGTTAAAACATTTTTGTTCTAACATTGGTTTTGATGTAGAAAAGATTACTATCTACTGTGACAGTCAGAGTTCTATATGTTTGGAAAAAAATCCTACTTTCCATGCCAGGACGAAACATATAGATGTACAGTATCACTTTGTACGAGATATGGTGGAGGATGGGAAGGTCTCTTTGGAGAAAGTGGATACTCTGGAGAATGTTGCAGATGCATTGACAAAGCCTATAAGCACAGAAAAATACAGGTGGTGTGCCAGTTCAATGGGCCTCTTGGCCCATGTTTTTTAGTAGTTTGTTTATGCTCTGGAGGTGTCAGTAAGATCTTCGTCAAGTGGGAGCTTGTTGGAATATGTGCCTCAATCCTACTAACATGGAACTTCTGAAGGGAAAAGTCACTGTGACATTGTTCATGTCTGGGCAACTAACTGTTCTGAAGCTCTTGAAATATTCATATCACTGTGATAGGGTTGAAGTCTTGCCGACAAGTCTATCGCTGTGACTTTCTGTGTTCGATGCGACCTTTTGGCGAATGGAAACCTTCAGGTGACAGTGTGTTCTTATCGGGTGTTAGGGAGACTTGGCGAAAGGGTCTATTGTCGGTATGTGGTCTCACCGACTTGGAATGTCTCACCGATAGTATCTGGCTCTATCGGTGAAACAAGGGTTTCGGTAAGATGTCTCCGTGAGTATGAAATGTCTTACATATAGCTTAAAGCTATCGGGGAAACATAAAGGTCATGGGGAGATGTCTCAACGATGAAGCTAGGTCACACTAATGGGAGTTCTCGTGGTGCCTTTGCGGTGACAAAAAACTTCCCTGAGAAGTCTTGGTGACTTGGGTAAGTCACGCCGATAGTCTTCGGTAAGACTTGAGGCGCTCGAAGAAAGGTCATGGCGAAAGACATGAGTCTTGCCGACAGTATGTGACATTCGGTGGAAGCTTTGTCTTTCGGTATGATGTCTCACTAAAACCGTGGGGTCTTGTCGATAGAAGTAAGGCTTCGGTGTAGCATGCAGTGGTCGATGGGAAGTCTTGGTGAGAACAAAGTGTCTTGCTAATAGTATATCTCATTGTTGTGACTTCTGACTTTGATATGAGTCTCACCGAAATGCAATTGTCATGCTGAATGGAAATCACTCGACAAAATGACTTGAAGAATTTGATAAGAGGTCTTGACAAGATCAATATGTCTTGTCGATGGTCTCTCTGAGTTCGATATGACTTATGGTTTTTGGTATGAGTCTTGTCGAATGAGAATCCTCTTGCCAACTGTTGGGGTCTGAAGCCGATATCGATAGTGAATACTTTGTGGTATCGGGGAGACACTGTTAGTGTCTCACCGATATGCCAACAAAGTTTGAACGTCGTTTGACCATGTGACCATCCTATGTGGCATCATGCTAGACCAATTAGAGGAAGCAATTTTCAAACGGATGACGGTTGGATTTTTTGTAATTGTTGCAACACTGGAAAAACTGCATGCAAGGAAAAATCATCTGCTTTATGGAAATTGTCTATGATTGGCAATGGCGGATAAGGATGCACATAAGACAAAATCAGAATGTGAATAGAATAAAAGTAGATTGATTCTAATTTGATTGACAATGAGTGAGTCGAATTGTTGAGAGGATTTTCTATAACAAGAAGAACAATGAATGTAGCTACTGAGAACTGATAACCAGAGAGTTGTATTTATGATTGTATGTAATTTTGTTGTTACTGTAATACAAAGAGATTCAACTTGGTGTGGTGGGTTTTTTCCTGAAAGGGTTTCCCACGTAAATCTGTTGTTCAGTTGTATTTGTGTACTTGCTCTATTTCTGTAAATCTTTCATGTGTGTCTTAATTAGATTGTAATTTGAAAATTAAAAGTACTGTCTGCTTACTTCCCTGTGGATTTGACGTTAGGAAAGTTATTTCCGCACCATTGCTTTCCTTACAAAAAACACATATGTGCTTTTAACTTAACAAAACATGTACATGTTTTGCTTAGTTTTGGGCTTGAATGACATATTTAACTTTACAAAACATGTATGTTCTCTTAACTTAACAAAACACATATGTTTTTCTTAGTTTTTGGCTTATGATGGATTTAACTTAACAAAACCCTACACACTTAACCCTAACACATATACACTTAACCCTAAACTCTATATCCATAACCCTAAACCCTATACCATCAACCCTAAACCTTACCCTCAACCCTGGTAACTAAATCCAATAGGTTAAACCATTAACCATATACTCAACCATATACCAAATACCCTCAACCCTAAACCCTAAAACCTATAACCTCAACCCTAAACCTTGTACCTTATACCTTGAACCCTTAACCCTATACCTCAATCCTAAGCCCTAAATCCTATAGGCTAAACACTCAACTCTTTACCATATCCCCTCTTGACCCTAAACCCTATCCCTCAACCTTGGGCCCTAAGTAATATATAATAAACCCTCAACCATATACACTCAACCCTAAACCCTTGATCCCCCACACACTCAATCCTAAATCTTATACCCTCAACCCTATACCCTATATCATTTACCCTCAACCCTATACCCTACACTCAGCCCTAGGATGTAAATCCTATATACTCTACCTGAAAACTTATACCTTCAACCCTCAAGGTTCATATACACTCAAACATAAACTTTATCACTCAATCTTATATTCTCAACCCTAAACCCTATACCCTATATCGTCAACTATAAACCCTACACCCTATGACCCAAACCCTAATACATAAACCTTATACCATATATGTTAAACCATAAAACCCAACATTAATAATTAAACACTAAAACATACATAATTAAATTTAATCCCTAAACCCTCAACTCTCTACTCCCCATCATAAACCATCAATCCTAAACCCATAAACCATAGGCCCTACACCCTAAATAATGAATAATTTATAGATGTTAAAGGGAGAGAGGAGAGATAAATGGGAGAGATAGAGAGAGGTGAGATATAGAGAAGAGAGGTGAAGAAAGAGAGAGATGTGAGATAGAGAGAAGAGAGATCTACATAGGGAGGGAGGGATGAGGGGAGAGGTAGGAAGGGGAGATAGAAATTTGAGATAGAGAGAGAGGTAGATAGTGGAGAGAGAGAGAGAGGGGTTAGATAGAGGAGGTAGATATAGGGGAGAGATGATGAGGTCGATTATTAGCTAGTTTTATGTTGTTTAGTGCATACTTCTAGACATTTCTATATACTCATTTCATACAAATTCTTAAACTTTACTATCTTTTTATGATCATCATGCAACTTGAACCTAGTTTTAGTATATGGAAATATGATTATGGTATGTTAGTAATTGCATGGTTAAAATGTGTGAATATGTAAGGAATGTAGTGTAGATCTATGTTTAAATCATGCTTATTATTATTTTGTATATGTTTAGGAGAACTAACTCTTTACAGACAAGAAGCCAAAGCAAGTAGACTATAGCCCACAACAACTAAGAAGAATAGCCCACAACCAAAGGAGTTTTAGACAGTGATGCAGGGGAAGTTCCAGAATAAGAAGAATGCAATAGTTGTAGAATTGGAGGTGTCTATTTATCAGGATGATTGTGAGTCACCACGTCATTTAATAAGACTACTAAAGGAGAGTAAACCTACTATGATTGGGAATCCAACATGATTGTTTCCACAGTCCACGTTTTTATTTTACCATTATAGTAGAGTTGTAGTCCTAATCAACTTCTTCTACCTTTTCAATTATGTTTTTTAGTTATGTAGACTTTATCACACTCTATTTTATAGGAGAGTGGTGATTTGAATTTTTTTTTTTTTTTAAGTCCTTGTTTCAATAAAACTCCCCCACACCTATGTATATATGGTTCGGTGGTCAATGAGAATAACAGGCATAGCAGATATAGCAGATAGATATCTTCGAATATTTTTATTTTGTTACATAAACAATACTTTTTTCCAGTTATGTTTTTTATGAATAAGATATCCCTGAAGATTATTTTTAGATTGTAATATCTTTTTTTATGAAATGAAGAGGTTTTTAGTTACTATTATGGTTAATTGATTTGAGAAGATAGATTTGAGTTTATCATATGGAGATAGTCACTTGAGAAAGGGCCACTCAAGGTAACTATTCATCACTGTAATTTTTGCATATTTATTTTTGTTGTTATAGTAGTTACCTTCATTATTGTGTTTGTCTTAATCAGATTCTTCATGTTGTGAATGCGAATAAAATCATGAATAATATCTTGTCTTATTTTTCATGCTTTGTTTGTCTCAATGCATTATCCTCTGGAGTGAGTCAAATTTAGTAGCATTAGTTAGTTACAAATTTTAGTTTTGACAGTGAACTATTCATAGTCTTTAGTTGTAAGTACCCATAGCAATAGTTCCATATTCAATTGTTTTTGTTGTTATGCAAGTTATGCTTTCCCACATGTGTAAAAACATATACTAGTATGATATAGGTAGTGTACAATCTCTGGATGCACATACAGTTCCAACATCATCACAAGCTTATGGTAGCCCCGGTTGATAATTAAATGGAGTCTTTAAAATGGTTTAGAGGAATGTGCAATTAGGTACCCCCTCTAAATTGTGTGAGTGTCACCAAGTTTACTAAACATTAGTTGGGCCTTACATTTTTGGGGCCACTATCAAGGATGGTGCTACATTCAAAGATTCATCTATGTTATTTCAAGATTTCTTAGTTTAAGTATTTATTTTTCAGCATTAGGACAATTAGTTTTTATTCCATCAATACCATAACATTTTACTAACATTTTGCAAAATCCATTGATACACAAATTCACACCTATTGTATGCGGAGGTAGCAAGACACCTCAAGGAAAGGTTTCTCCCCTCATCACACAAAGCTAAAGAGGATATTGGTGATCACATTGACTAGAGTGATGGTATTCCTGAAGAAGCACTTTCCCTTTCACCAACATCCATCGCAAATACAGAGGAGACATTCCAAACCATGGTTGATGTACTGGTGGATGACCCACATAAACATGTAACTTTTGAGTTCCCAATTTCCAACCAGGAGAGAGAAACTACCTGTTGATGGTCAAAATAGTACAACAACATTAAACAGAATATCTCTATCATATTTCTCCTGAAAAATAAATATAACATAAAGCAATCTGTCTTCCAAGGTCCTGGTAGTTGGTTCTCAACTATGCTAATGTTACTCAATGGCCAATGCAACTGTAATACTCAAGGGGACTTCTGGTATAAAGGAATACAAATTGCATCATATCAATTAACCTACATTTGGGGTTATAAATAAATAGAAAAAGATATATCAAGGCTTTAGAACAATAAAATATGAATAAAACTTCTTCACATCTAGACATGTATTTTAACAATGAGGGTTTCTCCAACTAACCAAAACCATAACATGATGCAATCCATAGCATAACCTACACCATTGCATACATTCACAGTGCTAATTCAACAATCACAACCATTCATTAAAACTTTACTTCAAGATCAAAACATATCACCCACTCATTGCTAAAATCAGATCAAATAGACATAAAAAGTAATTCCATTCACAGATAATTCAATGAAATAATCTTAAATTGGGTTTTCCCTATTGATTTGCATCAAATAGAAAAAATTTAGGCACAAAAACTCACTGGAATACAAATGATTATGATTCCTTAACATTATCATTGAGGTTCAAACTTAACAATAACATGAAATTGTATAAAAAGTATAAAAAGTATCCAAGTATAACAAAACTTTCAAAGTATCTTTCTAAATCTTATGAAATCCTAAGAATATAATCACTATCTGCTATCTTATCATGTGGCTAATCCTTCTTCAATCATCCAACCTTTACAAAATGGAGCCCAAAATTACATATAGGCACGCCATGCATGAATTTCTCTCAATCATAAACTAAGATCCACTAATCAAGGAGCTAGAAATGAATGAAGAAACTATACTGGCTAATCTTCAGTTCAAGGGTTGATTACCCTATTGTCCAAAATCTGACGCCCAAGGAGGAAGGTAGAACTGATGAATGAGAGTTTGAGTTCAAATCATGTCATAACCCCGCAAAATAGGATAGAAGAGGAAGTTGTCTATCACAAACAAAACATTCTGCTGCCAGCTCATTCCTGTGTTGCTTGGTCAAGGAGATATTCATCATAACTGGAGAATACTTGTTGAAGAATGTCCACATCAGGTCCATCTACCCAATTATCCTCAAATTTAATTATTTTCGACTTTGTTGAGGAAAACTCTTACATATCTTTCAATTTGATCAATTCTCTCCTAGTAGCTTTTACCTCATCTTTGATGTCCATGAGTCTATCCAACAACAAGTCTTCTCCATCATCTTCTTTCTTCATCACTTCCTCAAATCTACTGCTCCATTTCTCCTTCAACTTATCCATAGGAAGACCTTCTTTGACCGGGATATCCACATTGAGAAAAATAGCAATTACCGGGTCTAATTCATCAATTTGTTCATTCAAGTCTTTACTAGCTTCTTGAACCTCATTTTTACGCTCATAGATGAATTTGGATCAAAAATTGATTATGCTCAATGTCTTCTCAATAAAATTTGCATTATCATCATCAAGGATTGATTGCTCCAAAAGAGTTGACTTAGGTAACTTGCTGATGTCCTTTAGTTTCTTGACATACTCTCTATACTCTTCATCTTGCTTCTCTAAGACTTCAACATGCTAGTTCATTTCTTCCCACAACTCCAATGCACCTTCACAAACCTTAAAACCATCAACAAGCACCTCACCAATCTCTTTGTTGAGCTGATCAACCCATCTATCAAGCATCCCCACCTTACTTCTCATCTGCACCAAGTCATCAACTTCTTTCTTTCTTAGTAAGATTGGGGTCTTTGGAGTAGTAGCTTGTTGAGAAACTAGAGTGGAGACATCCTTCAAGAATTTGTGCAATTGATCCAATTGAGCTTTAAGTTCATCCTTCTTTTTCTTATCTTTGATCATTCTAGATTTGGTGGAGGAAGCTACAATATCAATGAGGTTCATGTGTTGCTTTCTTGTAGGTCTCCCCAAATTGACAGTGCCCAATTGGTAATCAATTATTTGCATATCTTGTTTGTCTTTATCCACCATTGGGATTGCACATTCTGCAACAATCTCTTTTGCATTCGTGAGCTTAGTGGAATGAAAAACTCTAGCCTTTTTCTTGGGTGTTTCCCTCTCTATCTGCTTCATCATTTCATCCCAATTTAGAGGCTAAGGTTGAACTATTTTTTTTCTCTCAAGATCAAGTTTTAGTCATGTTGGAGTAGCAAGAGTGGTGACTACTTGTGTAGAAGAAGAGGTAGCAATGGCAGAAGAAAGAGGTTGCAATATGGTGGTCCTAGATTGAGAATCAACCTCTTGTACATTTTTTTGTTCCCTTTGTGCAACTTATTGTGCCAACCTTTCAGCTTCTTCTTTATCCTTTTGCTCCTACAACCTTTTAGCTTCTAACTCCTTTTTCAAACGCTCTTCTTCTAGTCTCTTCTCCTCATGCATCTGATCTCTTTGTCTCTCAAGCTCCTTGACTTTATCCCATGCCTCCTTAGATTTGTGTTCATAAAAAGAAAGTTCTTCAGCCTCTTTTTCCCTTTGTAGGTGTTCTTCCTCTTCTTTCCTTCTATGGGCTTCCTCAACAACCTTAAATTTAGCCTCAAGGGCTTCTCTTCCCTCCTTTGTCTAGCATTTTCCTCCTCTAGATCATGGATCTTCTGCAACATTGCCAATTTATCCCTCTCTTCTTTAGTTTTCAATTCCTGCTTTCTTTGTTGTTGTTGCTTAGCCAGTTCATCAGCCTTGGCTTTAGCCTCTAATTCTTGTTGTTTGACCAATGGATCAGCTTGTGCCTTAGCATCAATCTCCTTCTATTTGGCAAGTACCTCAGCTTGTGCCTTGGCATCTACTTCTCTCTTGGCATCTTCGAACAACTTCCATTGATCCTCCTCAGTCAAAACATGCTTAGTTCCCACATCCTCAGTTTCATCAAGGGATGCAACCAAATGAGTCTCCCTATCAGATGGAGTAGCCTCAAAATTTTTATCTATGTCATGAATTTCAATTTCAGGCTCCTTCTCCTTCAAGGATTCAACTTCCTTGTGAAGGGTTCCCATAGGCATTTCCCCACTTGGCTGCTCATTGAGAGGAGGTTGAGTTGAGGCCTCTCCTTCGACCGTTGTTGAAACGCCAAGTTGAGATGAAGTCTCCCACCCAGGTTCTGTTATGGCCTCTTCTCCATGTGCTTCAGGAAGATCCTAAGCAGGAATCACAGGTTCAATCTCCTCCCCAGAATTGGGAGGGAAAAACTCCAAGGGCTCCTTAGGAGCCATTCTTCTTTTTGTTCTCTTATATCCTTGGGTGGTGATTGTATCCTTTCTCTTTTTGGAAGTCTTAGCCTCTAGCTCCTTGATTCTCATAACTACCCATTGGATGCTTCTATCCAAGACCGACCTCGCAATCTGTTTTATATCAATGGACTCCTCTGCATCTCAATCTACTGGATCTAAGTCCTTAGTGCCTATATTTTTAGCATCATATTGGGGATCCAAGGTTACCCCATCATCTGAAAATGTGTCAAGAATTTCCTCCTTTACCCCATACTCAACCATGAGTGGGATGGGAAATCTTTCATAATTTCTTCTTCTAAGATCATAGTCATCTTGTAGATCCATCCAAAAATCTTCTAGTAGATTGAAGTGTTTATCAAAAATAGTAGGAAGAAAACCTTGCATCTTGTGATTGGGATCAAAATACTTCCTAGAGGTATACAATCCCAACTTTAAATGGATTAACTCATCACAAACTATCTTGGTTGCCACATTATGTGCACAACTATACTCACCCAACTTCATGGTGAATTTGTGGCAACCCGTCTTGTGCTTATTGGAAAACTTGAGATTAACTGCTATAGCTTGATAAATGAACTCCATCAAGACAATCTTGTTGTTGCAACACCTAGGCAGTAGATGAGGGTGGCAATCAAAACCATCCAGCCTGAAATAAGTAAACTTGAGGTATTAGATGTACCAATGTCCCCACTCTACAATAAATGCCATAGCATCCTTGCTCAATCTGTAGCATGCATCTCATGTTAGTCGGTTAATGATAACATACAAAAATGCATCATTAACTCTTCTATAGTGGGACTCAGAAGTATGCAAGGTGAGCTGATCATAGTGATCCCACACCCTTTTTTGTCCTTGGGATTCTCCCAATATTCCAACTACATTCAATCCAGTAAAGATGCCCCTTCTTGTAGCTACATATATCACATAAGAGTTCATAAAGAAACTCTTGGTCTCTCTCACTCTGAGCATCTAGTTATGTATGCACTCTAATACAATCATCGGCCAATCAAATTGTTGCCTACCATCTAGGATGGTTTGAATGAATGGAAACATCCATTCCTTAAATTGGGAGGCATCTCTCTTCCCAAACACCCTAGAGAGCATCACAATTATATCTTTGACCTCCTTGTAAAAATTTGATCTTTTAGGCTGATCGGGAAGCTTGGCTAGGGACTTCTTTTCAACCCTCATCTAGTTTTTGTTCATGTGAGTCCTTCTAGCCTCCTTATTGTTGCTATATAGTTGCAAGGCTTCTACCTCATTGAGTTTCTTGGGGATTTGTGGGGTAGGTGCATTGAACATGAACCTTATTATTTGCAATGTAAGGTCAATAATGATGTTCCCCTGCAAGTCCACACATTGTCTAGAAGTAGGATTATAAGCTCCAGCTGTAGTAAGTATTAACTTTGGACATTGGACAGATAAAGGAAAGAGGGCAACATGTGCCAAACTAGATTGAACAATTCTCTATGTTCTTCCAGTTACATCTTCATTGAATGTTTCTTCATATAGCTCTTCATAGTTGAATGGGCCCAAGTTTGTGTCTGTGATATCTTCCCAATCCGAGTCCAACTTGCTAGTTGCAATGGTAGGACTTTGATGCTTATACCTAAAATTATAAGGGAGTTGTTCCACCTTGATCTTCTTAGGCTTGGTTCCCTGCCTTGAACTCTCCACAGGTTGGCTTCTTTGAGAAGCCTCTTCTGATGCTCCTAGCATCTCCTATTTCTACAATAAAACCTTGGATTAGAGGAAAAAAAGCATGAAAATCATTACATTATCCAATACCATTCTCTACTCCCTCAAGATAACTTTCCATACTTAGTCAAATTTTGTATTCACCGGAAGCGGAGTCAAAGAAGAATTAGGAATGGGAAACAATTTAACACAAGGCGGGATCGGGACAGGAACCGAAAAAAGACTGGAACCGGGATCGGAGCAGAAACCAGACTCGAAACCAATCAATAGTTCCAAGTTCGACCTCCACTCCGGTTTTTCTTTTGCCAAAGGGAAAGGGTGAAAGTCAGAGTCAATGGTCATTGGAAGCGGGATCAATTTGGGAATGAACCCCAATGCAAACACTCACGGGACGAGTTCATTCCCGAGTCCACTTCCACCAGTTTACCATTCAAAACGAAGCAATTTCTTAATAGCATGGTCACATGAGCTTTTGGACTTGGGTCACATGGGATCATAAGGAAAGTTAAAATAAAGGCTTTTAACCTCACCCCCTTTAATAGAATAAAGACCAAATTTAACTCTAAGGGTTGGATATTGTAAAGGTCATCAAACAAACCCTAGTTTGCACAACATGTCAACTCAGATAATTAGGGCATCAAAAACCCGACATGAAAATCACTGAACCAACATGGGAATAAGATCAAAGGGGTCTCCAAACAAATTCTAATGCATTTAAATCATAGAGGACCCCATCAAATGAAACCCTAGTTTAAAAACTAGGGCACGACAAAACGGACCTGCCACAAAAATGACAGCAACGGTAAAAGAAACAAACGGAAAAGAAAAAAAAGGAAAAGGACAAAAATAGAAAAGGACCAAAAAAACTAGAAACACACTAGGGAACGAGCGAATATTCACAAGAAAAGGTCCCGCGAACATGCAAGAACACCATGAACATGAACACGAAAGAAAAATGACAAACACAAAATGGGAAAAGAACGGGAAAAGATCCTACCTCGAAATGTCAACAAGGAAAGGTTGAAACTTGATAAGAATATGCTCACCAACGCGCCTCCATAATCAAATCATGCTCCTCTTGAAGTTATCCTAGCTTTGGTTCACTAAAACAACTTTGACAATAAAAATAATGAGCCAGATAACCTTGATTAAGGTTTAAAAATCATTTCACGAATGTGAGGAGGCTATAATTAATTCCATAAATGCGATCAGTCGAGGGTGGAGCAAACAATGTAAAAGAGTAATCAACTAGTGTGGAAATCAAAGGTAGGGTGAACGTGGACCCGGATCTAGAATAGAACAAGAAACCTTTACCAAGTCTCTTATCCAACTCCGATTCCAGTTCTCATCCCATGAAAAGGACAGACAACATAGGGAAATAGGGGCGGAGTCAAAACCACAACTAGACTTGAAGCTTTTAAAAAGTTCCAAGTCCGATTCTTATTCTAGTTCCAATCCTAACAAAGGAACAAAACACTAAGACAAGGACACAAGAATGACAGGAAGCGGGGTCAGAACAAAAAAAAACACAAAGCAAGCGAGCAAGAGCGGGATTAGAATGAAACAAAATTTGAAACTTTTACAAAGTTCCAAGTTTGGTTCCATCTCCGGTTCTGCTTCTGCCAGAGCAAAATAAAACACAAGGAAACAAGAAACAACTCAAGGGAGAAACAGACCCAAGATCACAAGACCAACCAACAGACAATGAAAAGAATACAAAACAAGGGCGGGACCAGAACCGAAACCGAATCCGGGCTTGGAACTTTGTAAAAGTTCTAAGTCTAGTTTCCATTATGACTCCGCTTCCAGAAAACCAAAGGAAACAAGGAATTAGGAGGAAAAAGAACAATTCCTAAGACCCAAACAAAACACCAAGGACAAAACAAAAACAAGGGAGACCCCATTTTGATTCAAAACAAAATGGGGTGGTTATGCAAGGCATAACACTACCTTGAAAAATATACCTCCTTCAAAATTACCTATCTTCTATGGTTTGGTTACTGAGAATCCAAATACCTTCTTGTTTTAGTTTTATGTCTTGTGTAGAAGTTATGATTACACAACAAATGCACATTGGATCAAAATGTTCCCAACAACCTTGAAGGATGTTGCTTTAAGATGGTTTATGGGTTTGGAAAGAGATTTTATTCCATATTGGAACACTATGAAGACAAAGTTTCTAGAGAAATACCAAGACTACTGTAGAGGAATTGATAGAAGAAGAGATGGCATTTCCCAGGATGTCTCAAAAAGAAGATGAACTATTGGAGGACTATGTAGAAAGGTTCTAGTTCTTCTTAAAGAAGAATCCACAAAATAGGATTTCAAAAGAATCTCTAAAGTTAGTTTTTTGAGAGGATTCAATGATGATTGCATGGATTCCCTTAACCTTATTGGGTCAGGAGATGTATCACAATTTCCTTTTGAAGAAATCTGCAAGGTTTGTAGGAACTATTCAAGGACCTTTACTAAAAGGACTATAGGGGATAGATCATCTTCCTTCAGCAAGACATATAATGGAGTCTCTAGAGTGGAATTGAGTAACTTGTTGTCAAACATGAAAGAATACATCATAATCCATTTGGCTACCCAATTGGACACTCTCCATGTGAAGAAAAAGCAAGAAAATGTGGAGGCAATCCTTACTGAATACTACCCTAACTACAGACAAATAAAATCTAATTGCAAGTGCAAAAGAGTAGAAATTATTTCAGAGGACAGACCCTGGAAACCAAAATTTCAAGCATTAGAGGATGAAGATGGAAACTTTTTCTACATTGCATAAAGGAGGCCATGCTAACCAAGACAATATATGCCTCAAGATCCTTTGAATTTAAATACACGATTTCTAGTTAGAAATAAAAAAATCTAGTTGGAACCCTCAACCTTGGGAAAACGCACAAAACCAATGACAAAATCCTCAACCAAATTGGAACCAATGGAAACAAAACATGTGGTGACAACAAAACTTTCAAGGACCTAACTGCAAACCTCAATGGCAGAAGGGACGACCATGGAAAAACCAAAATTTGAATTACCAATAGCCATAGCAACCTTTGCAATCATAGCAACAAGCCATCATTTCCAATCTGACAAATACATCATCCCAACCACTTAGGGTACCTCAACTGCTAGC
Source organism: Sequoia sempervirens (assembly GCA_007258455.2). Lineage (NCBI taxonomy): Eukaryota > Viridiplantae > Streptophyta > Pinopsida > Cupressales > Cupressaceae > Sequoia > Sequoia sempervirens. The sequence continues at coordinate 66,015 of VDFB02073791.1, forward strand.
CTAACCTACACTTAACCCAAATAAAAATCATGTTTAATAGGCCTACACTAACGAGGCTATTCAATACCCTACTTATGGGGTAGAGGTGACCGATGTCCACCTTAGATTAGGGAAAACATTGGCTAGGCCTTCATCCCATCAAATCACTAAGTTGGTAGATGAGTAACCCTCAATAGAGACCTTGGACAACCCACCTTTGGAGCCTAAGTCAAATCAGGTCAACCAAACTAATTCAAGTCTAGAGCCTCCATTCCCTAAATGATTTGTTGTTCAAAAACATCATAACCAAGCTGAAACTAATCTATTAGGACAACTTTAGGATGTGTGTATAAAGATACCATCATCCAAGCCATCAAATGCATTCCCATTTACACAAAAACAACATGAGTCCTTTATCTTAAAAATCTAGGGAGAAAGAGAAAAGACTCTCAGACTGTACATGTATTAGGGAAACTTACTTACATTATTTGGGAAACATAACTATCCCTAAGTATACAGATCCTAGAAGTCTGATGATAGATGTTAAGATAAATGGAACTCTCATCAAAAACACCTTGATTGACTTGGGGGAAGTCATTAATATGATGACTAAGGAAACAATAAAGCTATTACAGTTAATAAACCTAAGACCTACACCCACTATTCTACAGTTGGCAGATAGGTCAATAGTGAAACCTGAGGGAATCATTGAGGACTTGGTCATAGCATTAGATTCATGGAGTACCCTACAAATTTCATGGTATTGCAACCAAAGGCTAACCTTGCAGGTTATCCCCTTATTCTAGGAAGACCATGGTTAGCAATAGTTGATGCATTTATAGTTTGTAGGTATGGAAACATGATTATCTCAAATGGAACTATGACCAAGAAGTTGGTCTTTCATCCACCAACCCAACCTCATGCAGATTTAGAGCAGACCATTTGGCCTACCCTATATGAGGAAGACTAATATTCCCTACAAAGTCTCATGACTATTGAAAGTAGCCCCTTATTGAGCAACCAAGATGAGGATGATTTAATAGCACACAAATGTATATAGAATAACTACGATAGGAACCCATAGTAATAAGGTTGTCTGTCATATTTGCAAGATCCTCTACAAAATATTATACCTTCCATTTCATCAAAGTCAATATCCCAATTTTTCCATTCTTTATTACCACAACAATGTGTCCCAAAAATAGTAGGACTTGACCTTTCATCTATATAGTCAGCATCCAAGACTTTATAAATCATGCTAGGTAAAATGTTAAATGTTAGAAGTGAATTAACTATTGAACAACAGACTTCCTTAACCACTGTGTTGAAGGCACACACAACAACCTTTTCATTGGATTACCATGACATGAAGGGGATTGATCCAGACCTATGCATGCATAGAATATACATTAATGATGATTTTAAACCAATCATACAACCCCATAGGAGAATGAACCCTGCACTAAGAGACATAGTCAAAAATAAATTACAAAATTGTTTGATGTAGGTTTCATTTACCCTATTTATGATAGTCAACAAAAGTCACCTCTAGTTATTGTCCCAAATAAAAGAGGTAAATGGATAATGTGTATGGATTATAGAGAATTAAATATAGCCACTAGAAAAGACCACTTTCCACTATCTTTCATTGATCAAGTGTTTGACTCCCTATCAGGTAAAAAGTACTTCTCCTTTCTAGATGGATTCAGTGGCTATAACTAGCTCAAGAGGACCAGGATAAAACCACCTTTACATTTCCTCAGGGAAAGTATACTTATTATGTTCTTCCCTTTGGTCTATGTAATGCTCCAACCACTTTCTAAAGGGAAATGTTGAGTATATTCTTAGATTTTGCACATGACTCCATGGAAATCTACATAGATGATTTCACAACCTATGGAGAAACATATGATGAAGCACTTAATAACCTATAGAAGGTCTTTAAGAGGTTTCAAGAACACAATATATCCCTAAGTCATCAAAAATATTTCATGATGATGACCAAAGGGATTGTGCTAGGAAAATTTGTATCAAGTGAAGGGATTCAAGTGGATCCAAATAAAATTTAGATAATCTCCACACTCCCTGTGCCACAAAAACAAAGAGATGTTAGGATATTTCTAGGACATGTTGGCTATTATAGAAGATTTATTTAGGACTTTATAAAAATTGCAACACCTTTATTTGTTCTACTCACAAAGGATATAGAATTTGAGTGGACCACAAAATGCCAACACTCTTTTACAGTATTCAATACAACATTGACCAAAGCACCTATTTTGAGAGGACCAAACTGGAATTTTCCTTTCCACATACACACAGATTCTTTTGACTTTGCTATAGGACCATCACTTGGACAAAAGGAAGGTAATAAGGAGTATTCCATATACTAAATTAGCAAGAACTTACAAGGGGTGGAACTCAACTACACAGTTACAAAAAAGGAGATGTTAGCAATTATCTATGCAATTAACAAGTTTAGGCACTACATCACAAGTTATCCAATCTTCATTCACACTGATCACACTGTAATAAGGTATTTAATGAATAAACATGTGGTTTGTGGAAAAAAATTCATATGGTTGTTATTACTGTAGGAATTTGACATCACCATAGTGGATAAGATTAGAAAAGAAAATGCAGTGGCAAATTTTTTGTCCAGATTACCAACTCATTTAGCAGAAGATGTTGTTGATGATTTTTTTCTAGATGATCATTTATTTTCTCTAACTTTGAACACACCATGGTGTTTTGATATTTCCAATTATCTAGTACTAGGACAAATTCCACCTCATTTCTCCCCTAGAGAAAAGAGACAATCGGTACATAAAAAAATTTCCTGACTCCTGGGTAGCTGGTTACTTATTTTATATAGGTCTAGATAATATTATGAGGAGATGCATAAGAAAATATGAGGTCTTTGATATCCTCAAAGTCTTCCATGATGAACCCTATGGAGGACACTTTGTAGCAAAGAGTAGAGCACTCAATATTTTCACCACTGGCTATTACTAGCCAAATCTTCATAAGGATTCAGTGAAATATACAAGGAGCTATGACATGTGTAAAATAATGTGTAGGACAACTAAAATATATGAGATTACTTTGCAACCTTAGCTGGCACTAGCACCATTTGACAAATGAGGGCTAGACTCCATTGGCTCAATATCACCAGCATCCAATAACAAGGAATATATCTTAGTTTGCACAAATTATCTAACAAAGTGGGTTGAAGTCAAATCATTTCAATTTTTTAGGGATGGAAAAGTGGATAAATTCTTATATGAATGCATATTTACAAGGCATGGAGTACCAAGATAAATTGTGATAGATTAGGGTCCCCAATTCACATCAGAGCTTATTACCAAATTGGTCCAAGAATGTGAGGGCATAGGAAATGAACACCCTATCACCCTAAAGCCAATGGGTAAGTGGAAGTAAAAAAATAGGGATATTGAAAATATCCCGACCAAAACAGTGTAGATTCATAGGAAAGATTGGGTAGCCAGGTTACCTGAGGTAGTATGGGCTTATAGAACAACTTGGAAGACTACAATAGGATTTACACCATATGAGTTGGTGTATGGAAAAATAGTAGTATTGCCCATTGAATTTGAATAAAAAACACTCAAGACAATAGTTGAACTAGATATGGACTTGATAGCAGCACAAAAAGAAAGATTACATAATCTGAATAGATTAGATGAATGAAGCCTAAGATTGTTCAGAAATAAAGAGTCAAATGACATGATCAGTTTATAAAAAAAAAAAAGGATTTTAGTGTGGGAGATTAGTCTTTGCTATATGACTCAAGGTATAAATATCATAAAGGGAAGCTACAAACAAGGTGGTTAGGACCATATGAAATACACCAAGTTTTCCCAAATGGAGCAGTCAAGTTGCAAACAGTTGATACAAACAAATTTTCGTTATTAGTTAATGGCCATGGACTAAAAATTTACAAAAATCCAACACAGAAGGATGAATTCCTTCTTTTTTTGATGCAATAGTATCGACTAGACAATGATTTTGATAATAACATTATGCCAAACAACAAAGATACAACAACACATACTATAGGTTTTCCAAGTGTCTCAACAGATGAGCTACACATCTCACCTACTAATATCAATTAGGTGAAAGAATCAACAATCCTTTTCAAGTGCACCCCATGATGTAGTAGGGACCTATAGCTTCATCAATAAAAATGCCAAAAAAATTTAGAGGGACCTGTTTTTGAAGGTACCCGCAACACTTGCCTGTCAATTTTTTTTTTTAAAATCACCAACTTATTTGCATGTCATCCACATACACTTCATTTTTTCGTACATGTAGCCATATAGCTATCATTTCACTATATATAGCTTAACCCATAATATCCCACGTTGCATTCATTAGTTTCCATGCATTAAGCATATCATTTCATATCCCATAAGTTGTACATTTTGTAGCCTTTCCATTACCATATTCCAAGTTGTCATTTCATATATCACCAATTACAATTAACAATGGTCAAATCATATAATCACACTATAGACACTCCTAATTAGCTTCACATGAGCTAAGTTCAATTCACTCCACTTTAATAGATACACATACTACTTTTCCATAATTATCATAGATTGTAATCATTTTTCGACATGTTTACATTTTTAATTTTGCATGCTTTGTATTCATTATCATATCTCCACTACATATAATCATGCCCTCAACCTCCAAAAGTATAATTACATGAGTTCACAAAATAGCTTAAGTTGGGGGGGAGAGTACATTTTCTTGGTTCTCAAAATTTTCTTAAGTATCAAGCCAAAATCAAGCCACCAAAAACCTTTATGCAATCCTTTATCATTTGTGTCACTTGCTTTTCCCCATTTCCAAGCCATTTCAAGCTCAAAGGGAAAGAAGCAGTTGAATTTGAAGAACATAAGTATATAGACAGAAAGGATTGGTGTGGTTGAAGTTGTAAGCCAAAAATTTATATAGAAACAAAGCAATTTACCATCATGGGTGGGGATATAGTTCAAAGAGAACCATATGAACATCAATAGTTATTGGAAGATAGGTCAGTTCTACCTATTTTCAAAAAAATTGGATGGTTGCATTATTTCTTGAAGCTAACAAAATATAGTGAGGATATGGCACAACAATTTGCAGAAACACTTCAAAATGATCAAGCCACTGTTTGAGGGTTAAAGGTTTATGCTTCAAAAGTTCTAATTGTAGAAGTGTTTGGCTTCCCAAGAGAAAGATATGTATTCCTAGTCAAGGAAAATGTTGTAGCTACCAAATATGAATTCAGAGAAAATGGAGAGAACCTTGACTCAACATCACAAGGTACTAAAAGGTTATAATTACCATGGATTTGGGATTTTTTGTTGCATATGTTGTTAAGTAGCTTACATGTGATGTTAGGTAGTCTCTATTATATACTGTTCATTTCAAGATTTTGAGCTACCTTCATCATAATAGGAGGGTTAATGTTCCCAATTTTTTTTATAACCTATTGAAATGAATGAGTTCTTAATATAAAAGAAAGAGAAACAATACAACACTATCACATTATTTCTTAGTTAACCTATTGGTAAAAATAAGTTTAAGGGTTTAGCATCCACATGTTTCATGGGAAATCTTCTTAATTTGTAATCATATCAGTAACATTCTGGAAGAACTAGTTGTCCCAAAAAATTTGGAATCACCTGCTTCATTAGTGAGGGAAACACCCTTTGGTTCACCTGTTGCTTCACCTATCCACATCAAAGGAGAACTAGAGGAGAAGATTCTACAAAATTCACCACCTGCAACCTCTAAGCAACCCACAATAAAGGATATCTAAGAAATCCCAACTTCTTCCAAAACACCAAGAATGAGAAATAGGAAATGTGGATCTTCCTCTACACCCAAAAAAGTGTAGAAGAAGAAACCCACCCAACCAAGGTGTTCACACCACCTTAAAAAGAAGGGTGTTATGAGGGGTTCAAACAAGAAGTAGGAGAAAGAAAATATTGTGACAATGGAAACATATTTACAACTGAAAGAAAATGTTTTTGGGAATGTCCATACACCAGTTAAAAGGAAATGGTATATCTCAACCACCTCTGAATATGATTCAGAGGATGTTTTTTTTCTAAAAATACAAGGAAGAGAACCCCAAAAATCCCTAATAGTGAGGGTTGTGATTATATTGTGGGTGATGATGACCAGTTTTCAGATAAGGATGAATTTTTTTATAAAAGAGGAATGTCAAGAAAGAACTACAGGAAGCATTGGATAGAACCAAACAATTACAGGAATTGGTAAAGTCTTATGAACATAGAGATAAGGAAAGAGACTTAAAAATTAAGGAGTTGGAGGAGAATCTTCACACATATGGGCATGGGTCTAAACTAGACTTACTTGCACAACTTTCCATAGTGAAGGTAGGAAATACAAAAAATGCAACTAAAAGCAAAAGATCCCCTTTCATAAGAAGTCCAACTTATCACACTAAAATATCTATAGGATATCAATTATGGAAAATAACTCAAGAATTCTCCTATAAAAGAGAAGAGTGGGAGAAGGAAAAAGAAAGGATGATTTCAAACCATAAAAAAGTATTGGAAAACAAGAAAGCTGAAATGAAAAAGATGACAATTAGAATTGAGGAGATAGCAAACAAGGTTGCACAAATCATCAAATGTAGACCTCCTACTAGGATTTATGCTTTGTTTTTATAGGAGAAATTCCTGAGTTTTCAATTCATTCAATTGATTAGAGACTTTCCAATTGCCACGAGCAAGAAATTTGACTTTTTACATATTTTTGTTGATTCCACACCTGATATGCAAGATCAATTATGTGAATTTTATTTACATAACTATGTTGTGCCAAATAATATAGAATGGAACCCATTGATATTTATGGGTGATTTATAGATCAAGGCATTAGCTTCCTACTTCAACAATGAGACACAAAAGGGTGAAATCATGCAAGATTATGTGTAGAGAGAAATTAATTACTCTCCAAGTTAGAAAAGAATCCAAGAACCCCAATGTAATAATAGAAGAATGGACAAAAGTTTTGAAGCATAAGGGTGTAGGCAGGAAAATTATGAATTTAAGAATAAATGATTATGATAGGATGCAGAGACTAACTATAGATCTGATCCATCATTCTTTTCATTTTGTACAAGAAAGATGGGAAATTTTGACCCCTTAATTATAGAAAAGGAACCCCACTCTGTATACAACTTCATAGCCATGGTTGAAAGGACTTGTAGGTACATGGAAATTCCCAAAGAAAAGGGACTTACATGGGTACCTCTCACCTTTCATCCACCTATGATTCTCTACCTTAGTGCCACATTGGACAAGAGAAAAGAATGAAGAATGGGAGGAAGCTAAGAATGTCAAATGGACAATACTTTCATGCTATGGAAGTTTTTATTTGAACCAGTTGAAAGGAGTGGATGTCATTATAGATCTCAGGGAGATGACCTTGTAGTATAACCTCTGGTCTTAAATTGTTTTTTCTTGAGAACAAGCAAATTCCTAGTGGGGAGGAATGATGAGGCCAATTAATAGCTAGTTTTATGTTGTTTAGTATATACTTTTAGAAATTTCTAGATACTCATTTCATACATATTCCTAAATTTTTCTATATTTTTATGATCATCATACAACTTGAACTTGGTTTTAGTATATGGAAATATGATTATGGTACATTATTAATTTCATGGTTAAAATGTGTGAATATGTATGGAATGCAGTGTAGATCTATATTTAAATCATGGTTATTAATATTGTGTATATGTTTAGGTGAACTAACTCTTTGTATCCAAGAAGAAAAAGCAAGCAGACTGTAGCCCGTAGCAAATAAGAAGCATAATCCACAGCAAAAGGAGTTTCAGACAACAATACAAGGGAAGTTCCAAAATAAGAATAATGCAGTAGTTGTAGAATTTGAGGCATCTATTTATCAGGATGATTGTGAGTCACCATGTCATTTAATAAGACTACTAAAGGAGAGGAAACATGTTATTATTGGGAATCCAACATGATTGTTTTAATAGTCCACATTTTTGTTTTACAGTTACAGCAGAGTTGCAATCCTAATCAACTTCTTCTACCTTTTCAGTTATGTTTTTTAGTTATGTAGACTTTGTCACACTCTATTTTATAGGAGAGTAGTGATTTACATTTAAATTTTTGTTTTGATTCCTTATTTCAATAAGACTCCCCCACACCTATGTATATATATGGTTCAGTGGTCGAGGAGAATAATAGGCATAGCAAATAGATATGTTCAAATAATTTTCTTCTATTATACAAACAATACTTGTTTCCAGTTTTGTTTTTATGAATAAGATATCCTTGAAGATTCTTATTATATTGTGATATCTTTTGTTATGAAATGAATAGGTTTTTAGTTAATATTATATTTAATTGATTTGAGAAGCTAGATTTGAGTTTATCATGTGGAGACATTCACTTGAGCAAGGGCCACTCAAGGTAACTATTCCCCACTTTAATTTCTACACATTTATTTCTATTGATATAGTAGTTGCCTTCATTATTTCATTTGTCTTGATGAGATTCTTCATGTTGTGAATGTGAATAAAATCATGAATAAGATCTTGTCTTGCATTTCATGCTTTTTTTGTCTCAATACATTATCCTCTAGAGTGAGTCAAAGTTAGCAACATTAGTTCATTACAGAGTTTAGTTTTGATAGTGAACTAGTCACAATCTTTAGCTATAAGTGTGAACAGGCAAAAATACGTATTAGAAAATGAGTAGCAAACAAAAGAGTGCAAACAAAAAATGTAAACACCATACACCTCAAGATTGGGCAAATGATTAACTTAACAAAACAAAATGGAACATTTTACCTTGTTGAGTTGTCCTTTGGTTGGCCCTTCGATCTTTGATGTAGTGTATGCTCCTTTGATGGCAAGAGATGCAAGTGTGGAATGAAAAATGAATGGAAAATAGGTGATAATTGATGCAAGTGCAAGTATTTGGCTAAATATGGCTCAAGAGAGAAAAAATTGCAATATTTTTGCTGCATAATGATTTCCTCCCTAAAATGAGAGAAAAGAGGGGGTATTTATAGAGAATTTTGAATTCTTTAGAGAAATGGATGGTTGAGATTAAACCAACAAGGCCAAGATGTAGGGCTATGGTGAGTTGAGAACTCACAAGCCCTCACATCTTGACATGTGGCATGTGAAGTGGCTTGAAAAGGATGATGTGGAAATGAGTTGGAAGGAGAGTACATGACATGGAGGTAGTACATAGTACGTTGGGATTTGGACAAGATCTCCTCATAAAGGAGGTCCTTGTCCCCATGTGGGTGAGAGGACATGTGAGGAATTAAAAATTCCTCAAATATCCACATGGGAATGAGAGAAAGAATTTAAAATTCTTTGGAATGCATTGGGGAATTAAATGTGAATTAAAAATTCACATGGGGAATGGAGTGCCTTCTCCAAAAGGAGAAATCCTTTAATAAGGTTGACTTAGGACATATTCCATAAATGACATGGAGATTAGGTTGACCTAATTAAGTGATTAAGGTTGTGCAAGTACCTGATTAGACAAATTAATGGCATATTAGAGGCAAGTGGGAGATTAGGAAGAGTTCACATGTGGCTTGATGTGACAAGTCAAAGATCACATGGGGAAGAGAAAAATGAATTTAATATTCCTTGGAAGAATAAAAGGAATTAAAAATTCTTTGAGAGGTTGATTAGGCTAGTTAATAAAGGATTAGAGGAGGGTTAGGTGGCTAAGAGAGATTAGAGGACAACTTGCAAAAGTTTGAGGATGTGACACATCCTAATCAAGGATTAGGCATGTGCACATCCCTAATGATAAGATTAGGAGAATAATTAGGATTAGATAAAAATAATGGAGGATGTGACATATGAGGAATTAAATAAATGTCATATTTATTTAATTCATTTGATGAAAGAGGGAAGGTATTTAATTATTTAACTAGATACCTTAGGGGTTAGAAGAATTTTAGAGGTATTAATTAAATGATAGTGATATTACTTAATTAATGTGGATAAGGGGATGTTTAGATGAAAGGGGATAAATTTGGATAAATTAAGTGTCCAAATTTAGGTGGCTACAATAAGTACTTGTAGAAATAGTCCAAATTCAATTCTTTTTGTTGTTATGCAAGTTATGTTTTTCCCACATGTGTAAACAACTATACTAGGATGATATAGGTAGTGTAGAGTCTCTAGATGCACATACAATTCTAGCATCATCACAAGCTTACGTTAGCCATAGTTGATAATTAAATGGAGTCTTTACAAGGGTTTAGTGGACTGTTCGGTTAGATACCCCCTCTAAATTGTGTGAATATCACCAAGTTTATTGAACATTAGTTGAGCCTTACAAGAGAGAAGTGATATATATAAAAATAGAGATGGGGAGGAGAGTAGAGAGGGGGAGATGTGAGACTTAACCGTAAACTCTATAACAATAACCCCAAACCCTATACTTTATAACATCAACCCTAAACCTTATCCCTCGACCCTAGGAACTAAATCCAATAGGTTAAACCATTAACCATATACTCAACCCTATACCCTCAACCATAAACTGATGAGAGACTGAGGGATACTTTCATTTAAATCATTTTATGTTTAAAAGACTTGTTATTTTTGTTAATTAACATGACTGGTGGTAGACTATAGACTAATATATTTACTTACTTTGCTTTATGTTTAGCTAATTTGGTAGATATATTTGAAGTAATGGTTTATGTTAAATGTGTTACTTTATGATGGAATTAATGAGATAATTATGCAGTGTTGATCTTTTACTGTCATAATTGTTATCCTTTTCTTAAGGGTTTTATACAGGGTATTAAAAATATTGATGATGAAGTTAAAATCCCTATTTAATTAAGGAAGATAATCACACCATTGATCAGCCCAACTGGATGATGAATCACTCAAGTCCAAATCGGCATCTTTGTAGATGGTTAAGAAACTTCTACTCACAGTGCCGATCTGGCATATTTCTCCATGTCTATTCTCAGTCATGTTTTAGTTCTACTTTAGTTTTATTTTAATCTTTAGTTAGACACTTTGAATCTTGGCAGTTAATCGCCATGTTGTAAATTCAATAAGGATATGTTTATAAATATCCATGTTTTGGTTTTAGATAGAAGTTAGATAATTTTCAATCATAATTTTGTAATTGATGGCAATACTTTGTTTTGCGTCCCACTTTGATCAATTTGAATGAAAGCAAGAAGTTAACTCGAATCACTATGTTAAGAGATCTTACTTGAGGAAGAGCAGGGCCACTCAACCAAGGGGATCGATCTTGTGTTGGTATTTTACTGAGTTATGCTATTTTTGTTCATTAACATTAAATCTGAAGTGTTAGATGTTAATTCCAGAATTATAAGTTGTTGAATCGTTTTCAATTTATTGGATGTTAAATCTGGATAGTTAATTTTGTTCGAATCGCTTTTAAGTTTAGTTTATCATGTTTAGATTAGTTTGTTAGAATCATTGTAAGGTTTATTAAATTAATCAGATTTAGATGTTGTTTGTAGGAATTTAGTTTGGTAATTATTTGTTGAGTTTAATTAGAAGCAATGACGAGAACTTATGAAAAGATGGAATTGAAGTTTTCTGGACACTTGTTCATGGAAATTAGTATTTATGTTTTCTAGAATAATTGTCATTTCCTTGCAGTTTATTTATGTTCTTAAAACAACATTTAATTACCAGAAAATCTTAAGATATATTTATTTTGAAGCAAAATAAAATTAATTTAATTTTGTATTTTAAATTAAGAATTAAAGTAAATGTTAGTCTTCTCCATGAATCAGTCTCAATCAAGTCCAATGAAGTCAGAAATAATTCAATAGAACTTTATTTTAGGAAATAAGATAAAATTAATCCTTAGCAATTAGTCACTACAGTTCAGCACCTGAGAGCTCCTGAAAGCTCTTGAAGGAGCCAAATCGATACCTAAAGTCACTGTTTACAGTGCAAAACCCCCCAAAAAATTTTGACAACCATCCTTATCGCATATAGCTCTGAGACACACCTGGTTCGATAAATAATTGCCTAAATGATGCAAGTTGTGACATCAACGACCTTGCCCATCATTTTTGGCATCATTGTCGGCGATTAAAAAAAGATCTGGCTATTAAGTGTGAAGCCTTAGTGTTGATAAGGAAGATAGACCTAAATTGTGGATGAGACAAAATAGAGACCATCTAGGGAGGTTTCTTCCATGGAACATTAATTTTCAAAGAAATCTTGATTTTGATCAGGAAGATATTCAACAATATCAGATCAAAAATCAAGAACAACAGATAGACAATCAAGAAGAGAATAGAGATCCATTTCAGGAAGAAGAAATGGGTGAAGAACCTGCACATCCACCAAAAAATAGGACCTTCTCTTATCCTATCAATCTTGAAAGACAGATTGGTAGACCTCCTATGAAGAATATCTCACCCTCGGTTTTTCCTACCTTTAGAGGAAAACCATCTGAGGATCCTAATCAATTCCTTTTTAAGTTCAAATTTTTGTGCTAGACCTATGACTACACAAATGATAATCAAAAGGTGAAGTTGTTTCCTTCTACGTTGAAAGAATCAGCTTTACGATGGTTCATGGGATTAGGTGTAGGAACAATTGCAACTTGGCAACAAATGAAAACTGGATTCTTGGATAAGTATCAAGACTATTGTAGAGTAAGGGATAGGAAGGAGGAATTGTTTAGAATAAGGCAAATGGAGGATGAAAGTTTAGAAGACTATGTTGATAGGTTCTAGTTTGTGCATCAGAGGTGCACTAATGGGTTGGATGGTGAAATTAGCAAAACAATAGTCCTAAGAGGAATTGATGAAAAATCAAGAGAGTCCTTGAATCTTATGGGAAAGGGAGACATTAACAAGCTTTCCTTGGATGACATTGTTGAGATATGTAGAAAGTACTCTAGAACTAGGGTAAGGACTAGAAACTCCAGAAGAAACAAGGCTCATACAACTGATGTGTCAGAAGTAATGGAGGAATTAGAAAACATGAAAACTAATTTACTTCTTCATCTCAGCATGCAAGGAGATAAGAAAAGCACTGAACCATTGTCTATGTATTGCTCCAAGTGTAGGGGGGGAAACACCTTTTAAGAGAATGTCCATTGAATCAAGTTGAAATATGTGAGATTTGTGAGAAAACACACCCAACAAGTTCCTGTAACCTTTTGGCTAGGATAAAAAGCAATCTAAAGAAACCACTAGTGGTCGAAGAGGAGCTTAATTATGTTGGCCAGAGACCTCAAAACATAGGGTATAATGCAAATCAAAGATAGTATGGTTCTACATCAAAATGGAATCAAAACCCTTGGAAGAACTAGAACCAATGGATCCCTCCATATCAACCACAACCACCACCTACATATTGGGGACAACCTAAATGGATGAATCCCCAATGGAACCAATCACAATGGAAAGCTAATCAGTAGCCGCAATGGCAGTCAAATCAGCCATCATGGCAACAGAATCAGATGCAATTCCAACCATGGAAAAACCAAGGGAAAAAATGTCCCTGGGGACAAACAACCCCTGTGATAAATGCTCCTAATGCCACTAATGACCAAGTGAATCAGACTCAGCTACCAACTCAATCGGTTGCAAATCCCAAAAATACTCGTAATGATACAACTCCCCCTAATTTGAACGTAATTGATGCTAATGATTTCAACTAAGAAATCAAACTGTTCAATATAAACCAACAGAAAAATCTCAAGAAGGTGGGGAAGAAATTAACACTTCAGTAGAAATTCAAAAATTTGGAGAGGAACAAAACATCAATCAGGCACCTTACCTTGTGAGATTAAAGGAAGGAAATATCACTCCTGAAAACTCTCAACCCAGCTACATGAATGTTGTTGATTCTCAACTTCTTCATGAGTTGAAGAAAATAAACATTGAAATACCATTGTTGCAAGCGATTAAGGACATACCAGAGATAAACCAGTTAGTAAAATCTCTCTGCATGAAAACTCTAGGGAGAAAGAAGAAGCTACCTCCCAAAATATAAATAGGGACAAAACTATCTGATGTACTATTAGGATGATTGCTTCCTCAGAAATATAATGATCCTGGAAGTCCTGTAATTACCTTGAGTATAAATGGAGTGGAGGTTAATAATGTCCTAATTGATTTAGGAGCTTCCATAAATGTTATCACATCTGATACAGTTGAAATGCTAGGTATGACAACTATTCAGCCAACAACAATTGTTCTACAGTTAGTTGACCAATCTACTACAAGGCCAGAAGGTATTATAGAAGAGATCATGGTCACCATTGACACATGGGATTATCCAATTGAATTTTTGGTTCTTAAATTCAGAAAGAAATATTTTGTATATCCAATCATCTTAGGCAGACCATGGTTGGCTACTATTGTTGCCTTAATTGATTGTAGATCTAAAAGCATGATCATATCAAATGGTCAAAAATAGAAAGAATTGTCACTCTATCCACTAGCACAACCATCAATACAACCAAACACTCAACTTTGGGTGGATGAAGATTTAGAATCAAAAGGTGATGGTATTGTGGAGTTAGCCATGGTTACTATAGTTGAACATGTTCAAGAATGTGAGGAACAAGAGTTTATTTCAGAAATTGAGAAAGAAAATTGTCAAACAACATTACATGAACACTCTTGTCCTTTGAATGCACTTGTTGAAAAATCCATCGATTCCACAAAGGACACCAAAGAGATTACAGTAGCTCGAGATAAACTTCTCAATATTAATTCATCTTTATCCCAAACAGAAAAAGAATTGAAGGAAACTTTAGAAAAACACACAAAAGAATTTGCTTGGGAGTATACTAATATGAGAGGAATCCATCCTTCAATTTGTAGCCATCACATTTACACAGAAGATGTAAGACCAATCAGACAAGGACAAAGGCGTATCAATCCTATTCTTCATGACGTTAAAAAAGAAAAAGAGAAGCTGCTCAAAGTAGGATTCATATACCCAATCTATGATAGTCAGTGGGTTTCACCACTGGTTATAGTTCCAAATAAGAATGGTAAATAGCGTGTGTGCATAGATTATCGAGAATTTAATAAAGTGACAAAGAAATACCATTTCCCATTACCATTCATCAACCAAGTACTGGATAACCTAGCAGGAAACAACTACTTCTCTTTTCTTTATGGCTTCAGTGGATATAACCAAATCCAAATAGCCCCTGAAGATGAAGACAAAACTACCCTTACCTATCCATGGGGTACATATGCATATACAATCTTACCATTTGGACTATGTAATGCGCCAACCACATTTCAAAGAGCAATACTTGCTATATTTGCAAATTTCACCATTTCTTATGTAGAGATTTATATGGATGACTTTACAGTCCATGCTAAAACATTTGATGAGGCACTAAAAAACTTAGAAAAGGTTTTACAACGTTGTAAGGATCACAGATTATCACTTAATCATGAAAAAGGTTCTATTACGATGACAAAGGGCATTGTTCTAGGACATCGCATCTCAAAAGAGGGGATAAAAGTAGATCCCAAGAAAGTTGAGATCATATAGAACATTGAAATCCCTAAGAACCAAACTGGTGTTCGAAGTTTTCTTGGGCATGCTAGATATTACAGAAGATTTATAGAAGGATTTAGTAAAATTATTGGACCCTTATTTAACTTGCTCAAGAAATAAGAGGACTTTGTATGGACTAAAGATTGTCAAAAATATTTTGAGACAATCAAAATAGCTTTAACAACTTCTCTGATCATTAAAGGACCTATTTGGGGAGAACCATTTCACATACATGCAAATGCATCTAATCTGGCTATTGGAGCAGTGTTAGGACAAAAAGATGACAATGACGCCATGCATGCAATTTATTATGTTAGTAAAAATTTAAATCTTGCTGAAAGAAATTATACAACAACAGAAAAGGATTTTTTAGCTGTAGTATATGCAATAAACAAATTCAAGCATTATATTACAGGTTACAAAGTTTACGTACATACAGACCATGCTGCAATTAGATATTTGATGAACAAGGTTGTAGTAGGTGGACGCATTATTAGATGGTTACTGTTGTTGCAGGAATTTGATGTTACTATTAAAATAAATATTCAAACAGCTCCCTTCGGGTTTCTTTTGTAATTGTGTGTTTTCTGGCCTATGCATCGCCGAGTTTATTCGGCTTTCTATCAAATTTTGATATACCACTTTGCGCATCTCCTCTTCGCAACTTCGGGTAACGGCTTCCCTTTCGGGTCTCGAGAGGTTGCGCTAGGAATCCACGTGTCACACAAACGAAAGGTTTTTTCTCTTGTTTCCTTAAAGGCTTCGTGTGGGTTGCGAAAGCCTTCTGCGGGGGCCATCATTTCTAAAGATTGTCAGAAGGACCTACATCTTGCTACGTGGCGGCGTATCGCATGTTTTTCATGAAGGGATGAAATAAGCAACCGCGGGCTGCGAGATGCTTCCGTTGACTTTCTTTTATTTCCTAAAAGTATTGGTGGCCCCACCTCCTGCTAGGTGGCAACCATTCACAAATCTTTCACGCAGTAAGGAAACAACTAACTGCGGGCTGCGAAACGCTGCCACGCGTCTTTCGCACCTGGTTGATGTAGCTTTCTCTCCACTGTAACAAGGACCTCAGCCCATTGGACACTTGTTGCATCTTCGCAATCTCTCGGCAGCAATGAGAGAAGTTTTCATTCGGGCAGCGACATGCTACCACGTGCCTTACAACTTATCCTTGAAGCAGGCGATAGGCTGGCTGAGGGAGATTATGCTATTGGGTACCGCTCGTCATGGTCGTTTGAAGCGGTGGATGACACTTGTCGCCTCGAGCCGGGCTGGGACCACTGTCATCATTACGAGGGGCGTGCCTGCACCTGGATGTCCAGATGTTGTGTTCTAACTCGTTGCCGTTGTAACGGCATTGGGAATCTTCTGATTCTGGCATCATTGCAAGGGATTGTGGGATCTTTTCTGTTACAGCTCTCCAAAGCGGTGGGAGTTTTCTCTCCGGCTATATATACTCTCTCTGTCGATGAGAGAAGAGGTTCAAGAAACTTAAGAAGAAAGGATACTGGTTTTAGCAAGAGACACTAGGCCTCTTTTACATGTTTATTTGCAAGAAACTTTCAGACTGTGCCAACTGTTCAGCCTTTTTGTTTTTCATGTTTTGATTAAACTGTAAACTGTGCTTTATACTGTCTTAAACATTTCATTTGAAAGAACTTCTATATATTGAATACAAGCTTGCTTATCTAAATCATGTCTAAATGACTCTTCTTAGTAGTAAGGATGTATGCAATACTATTTTATGTCAATGAATGAATTGTGTATGCTATAGCTTTAAGTCTCCGACGTTTTGGAACGTGACAACACCATTCAGGCCCCTATTTTACTAGTACCTCTAATTAGGGACAGTCCAGGCCGCAAATCAACTTGTAACCATTTCATTCCCACCACCTTTTCCTCTCACCATGTTGTCGGCCGCGAACAGGAACTACGTGTCATGGGATGCTGGAAGTCCCCTTGTAGCCCCGGTAGCACCAGCTGTTTGGGGTGCTATCCTAGTTTCGGCCCTGAAAGCTATTCCCAAATTTGCTGGAGACAACACAAAAATGCCAGCAGAACATTTGCAAGATGTAGCGAATGTTTGTCTGGTACACAGTATTACAGCGCAGAATGTAGCCCTGAGGCTCCTCACCGTGTCCTTCAAAGGCAAGGCCCTGGATTGGTACCAAACGCTAACTCCTAATTCAATTCACACCATGGATGAACTCGGAGACCCATTTTATGAAAGGTTCTCAAATGACGGAGATCGTTCTGCACTATATCATCAGCTATCTGTCATAAGATGAGCCCCCTAGGAATCTCTAACGGACTTCAATGCCCGATTTCACTCAAATTGGCAGAGGATTCCTGTGACTATCCACCCGACCCCAGAATTGGCATTCATATTTTACCTGAAGTCCATTAATCCTGATATTTTTGTGATGATCAAGTCTTTGGGAGGAGCCACTCTACCAGATGCTTATGCTACTGCTATCAAAGCTGAGAATTATTTAATAGATTGCAGAAAATTGCCTCCTCGACCTATTATGCCGATATTTCTTGAAATATCAACCTCTGCACAAGAGGCCGCATCGACTAGTGCACCAGCAACTGCCCAGTCGGTGTATTCATATGCGGCCGCTCCTGAAAGCTTGGCTTCCACATTGGGTTCTTCCAAAAATTAAATAAGCGACCTCAAGGAGATGTTACGAACTATGGAAAATGACATAACAACTCTCAAGCGGAACCAAGCAATGCCCCCGCGGCCTGCATATCAAAACTATCAAGGCGAGCGGTCTACTTACCAGCAAAATCAATATCAGAGTGCGCCTCGCACTAATCCACCAGCGCCGACTACAAACCAAATTGTTCTGGTGCCTACACCGCTGGCAGGTGCATCACCAAGCTCAAGTAAAGAATTAATCGTGGGACAAAACAATCTTATTGATGACATCAATCCATGGTGCTTCCCCTGCAACGATGCGCATATGCCCCGAAATTGTCTGCATGGCAACTTACAATAGAAGGTAGCAGAGCAACGTAGTCAAGGTACTACAACAGAAAATGGAGAATACATATGTGCCTCGGCAATGGAGAATGCGGTCCTTACCGCGCAAATGCAAGGAATGTCTTTAGAGCAAGAGTCTGATATTGCTCCTAATCATGCACTCTTCTCCTAGATGGAAGACGAGGAAACGGTGTTTGTCAATGACACATCCGTAGCCGAAACATCGTCGGTACAGCCTGACTACAACACACGCTCAAAGAGGAGATTCACCGGTGAGCCCATTGTTTCACTTCCAAACAACCCGCAACACAAGGGCGTGTCCAATCAAATTCTCGGCGCTTCGACCGTCTCTTCACCTTCTCAACCACGGAAGGAAATTATTATAGCAAGAAGCAAGGAGCAGAAATCTCCAAGTCTGCCACCTTTCAATGTGGTGGAGCAATTGAAGAAATCATCCACAAATGTGTCTTTATGGGACATTCTAGCTATCCCGAAACAGAAAACTATATTACAAAAGGCGCTTCAGCAAGAAATCAACTCAGCACCAATAGAGTCGTCTGCCAGTACAGAGGTGGTTTATCAAATTCCACTAGCTAAGGTTCTTACAGACAAAGCGAAGGAACCCCATGCGGAAGGCGGAAGTAGGCTGAAACCTCAACCCTTCTTCTTGACTCTCATTGTAGGGGAAAAGCTATTACACAATGCTATGATTGATTCTTGCGCTAGTACAACAGTTATGCCAAAACTGATAGCCGAAGCCTTGGGTCTCAGCTACGAACCTATGAAGAAGGGGGTGATGCAGCTGGATGGAAATAAAGTTGATACTGTGGGTGTCATCAAAGCGCTTCCGTTAACTCTATTTGTCTGCCCAAGTATCACGGTCCCGCAAGATACAGTGATCATAGATGTTCCTCCTATGTTTGGTCTCTGTCTATCCTGAGAATTTACTTCAAAGGTGGGCGGATATTTGTCTTTAGATTGGTCACATCTAATACTTAGGACCAAGCATGGTGTAAAAATGAAGATAGAATCAGAGGCTCTACATTCCGAACACGTGGCGGATGAGGCCCTGATCAATTTTGAGGCCGCACATACCTCTATCACCAAGCAGGAAATGTATAGCGTTGAAATGCTAGAGGAAGAAAAGGTGATTGGAGACCGTAATGATAAGGAAGATGCTATGTTGAGCGAACACATAAATAATGACCCTTTCAGTAATTATCATGCTACGGGATTGGGCACATATGTGATTTATGACGAAGACCAGGTATTTCCAAAGGTCGCCAAAGAATCCGACATTAACCAAGTAAATGAGCTATGGACATTATATTTCGACGAAGCAAGAAGCAAAGTAGGTGTTGGAGCAGGGGTATGTCTAATATCCCCGCAGAATGAAAAGTTGTTGAGGTCTTTTCGATTCCAATTCGCCTGTTCAAACAATGAAGCTGAATATGAAGGGTTAGTCCAAGGCCTAAGCCTAGCGGAACGAATGGGTATTAAGCAATTGATTGTGTTTGGATATTCTGAACTGGTAGTTAATCAGGTCCGGAGAATTTCCACAGCGAAGAATGTCCAAATGAGATCCTATCGGCATCGAATCTGGGACCTAATTGAAGGTTTTGAAGCTTTCAACATCTTGACCGTTCCCTGAACGCAGAATAGTGATGCAAATCGCATGGCGGTGATCGGTGCTTAGTTTGATCATGTCTCTGACTTGCTTCGGAACAAATATTCAGTGCGAGTGCTTGTTCGACCAGCGATTCCCGACAATGATCAGAGTTGGCAAGTCTTTGAGAGCAATGAGCACATCGCCTCGTTTATCCAGCACTCAAGGGAATTTGCTGATCAACTTCAACCAAAGATCGTTGAGGCCTATGAAGGACAAATTATGCAGCTCAAGTCAAATAAACTTCTGAAAGAGTTAGTTACTCTCGAGAATTTTTTCGATTGTAATGACGCTCGAAATGATAAGCGGAAGTTCGTGGCAGACAAAAGTGATTATGAAAACCTTCGGGTCTCCGATGGCAGGAATCTCTGAGTTGGAAAATATGTCCCACAGCGAGATAGAGAAAGGCTTATCAGTTTCTGTGAAAAATATGGAGTAGTGGCCTGGTCCTACGATAATCTGGAGGGTTACGATCCTGGCATCATTCAGCACACTATTGAACTAACAAAAGGTGCAAAACCAATCTGATAGAAGCAGAAGCCAGTCAACCCTAAAGTTGAGGCCCTAATGGCACAAGAGCTAACCAAGCTCATTGATTCACATATTGTCTTCCCAATCAAACATAGTACTTGGGTATCAAACCTGGTACCAGTCAGAAAGAAGAATGGCGATATCCACTTATGCGTGGACTTCTGAGACCTAAACAGAACATCTTTGAAGGATCACTATCCATTGCCTTCTATGGAGTCAATCCTCCAAACTGTCGCAGGATCGGAAATATTCTCTCTGCTGGATGGCTTCTCTGGCTATAACCAGATTCGAGTTAAAGAAGAAGATCAGCACAAGACTACGTTCACCACCAAGTGGGGAACATTTGCATATGCTAAAATGCCTTTTGGTTTATCCAATGCAGGGGCAACTTTCCAGCGGGCGATGGATGTCGCATTTAGCGAACTGATCAATAAGTTTATTCTAATCTATTTAGATGACCTTACTGTGTTCTCTAAATGTAAGGATGATCATTTTGATCATTTAGAATTAGTTTTTCAAAAGTGCCAGGAGTTCGGGGTTTCCCTGAATCCAAAGAAATGTGTATTCGAAGTATCGCAGGGTAAGCTGTTGGGGCATGTTGTGTCTAAACAAGGTATTTCAATTGACCCTGAACGAGTAAAGGCTATCAAGGAGCTTCCCCTTCTGGTAAATAAGAAAGGTGTCTAGTCTTTTCTGGGCAAAGTAAATTTCGTCAGAAAATTTATTTCTAATTTCGTGGGAATGATTAGGCCGATCACCCAAATGCTAAAAAAGGATCAAATTTTCAAATGGACAACAGAAGCTCAGGAGGCTTTTGAAAAGGTCAAGGAAGCGATCTCCACAGCCCCAGTGCTGATTAATCCAAATCAATGCAAAGATTTTATAATGTATGTCTTCAGTAGCAAGTCCAGTATTGCTACTCTTCTGACTCAAAATGATAGTGAAGGAAAGGGAGAGAATCCAGTGGTGTTCTATTCCCGAACCCTAAAGGAATATGAGGCGAATTATAACTTCGTCGAAAGACAGGCCTTTGCTATAGTAAAGGGACTTAAAAAATTTTGCCATCTAATTTTCTGCAACAAAGTTCTGGTATATGTCACACATTCTAGTGTGCGTAAATACATCATAGAAGGAGAGATCACAGAAAAAAGGGCTAATTAGATTACCAAAATCCTGAAGTATGACATCGAGGTCAGGCCTACTCAAACTGTTAAAGGCAGAGGACTGTGTGAGCATATGACACAGAACGAGGAGGTACCTGCCAAGGAGGAACAACCAGAGCTCATCCTGATAAATGAATCAGGATCGGAAGACGATTGGCTGATAGATAGAATGAACTTCATGCAAACCGGAAGGTATCCGCCAGACCTCTCATCCCAAAAAAGAAGGTATTACCAGCTTCAGAATTGCGGATATACGCTGATAGAAGGAGTCATTTTCAAAAGAAATTTCAATGGTGTGTTCATGCAATGTGTTACTTCAGGGGAGGTGCAGAGGATCCTCGATGCATTTCACAATAGCAACGAAGGTGGACATTTCTCCGCCAAAACTATTGCCATCAAGGTCCTGCGAGCTGGATATTACTGGCCTACACTTTTCAGTGACTCCCACTCTCTGGTGAGGGCTTGTAAAAAATGTCAGTTCTTCTCTGACAGAAGGAAGAATTCAGCGATGCCCCTCAAACCTATCGTGGCGGATGAACCATTTGCGCAATGGGGTCTGAACTTCATCGGAATGATCAACCCGGTTTCTAGTGCCGGACATAAGTGGATTCTAACGGCTACAGACTACTTCACAAGGTGGGTGGAAGTTGTTCCTCTTAAGGGTGCAACAGAAACAAAGATTGTTGACTTCCTCGAAGCACTGGTGACAAGGTTTGGCCCTCTGAAGACAATCATTTTGGACAACGCCAAAGTATTTCTAGGTACAAAGGTATGTCACTTTGCATTAAAAAATGGCATATTCCTTAAAGCCTCATCAAACTATTATCCACAGGGAAATGGCCTAGCCGAGTCAACAAACAAAAGCTTAGTCCGACTCCTTAAAAAGGTTGGCTCAGAGCACCAGAGGGAATGGCATAAAAATCTCTGAAAAGCGCTCTAGGCAAACCGCATAACTCCTAAGCAAGTCCTTAAGACTTTGTCTTATGAGCTGGTATATGGGAAGGAGGTGTTGTTACCTATCTCTATGGAGATCCCAGCAATACAGTTATTGAAATCCCTTGAGATAGAACAAAATGAAGCCATGGAGGTTCGACTCGCTGAACTGTTAGAAGTACAAGAAAAAAGGGAGAATTTCCTAATAGCAATGACAAACTGTCAACAGGTGGTCAAATGATGGTTTGACAAGAAGGCTTCCGACCAAGGTCTGAAAAGTGGAGACTTAGTGCTAAAATATGACAGCAGGGCTGCAAAGCCAGGTCAGCACGGTAAATTTGATAGCCTATGGGAGGGACCCTTCAAAATCATTCGCTGTAGGCAACACAACGCTTTTGAGTTGGAAAATATGGAACAAGAGCCGTTAGGAATCCCGGTCAATGGGATTCATCTTAAGTTGTTCTATTAGGCATTAAGTTCTACCTTATACATATGTAAATAGCGCTTTTATTTTCTTTCATGTGTTTGGCCTGTTCTTTTTCTAAAATCAGTTGTCTTTCTACGCATTTTCTCATTATCATTGGTGGGTAAAACACTAGAGTTGCTTTACACAAAATACACTCATGCACGGAGAAATAGCATACAAAATTTGTAAACCCAAAAAAATTTAAACACAAAAGCAAAAAAGAGCATGGATTTTCCTTAAAACGAGAAGTATATATTTATATATATGTTCTTTGGTTACAAAATGGATAGGAGGCCAATTTTTAAAATGTACAAGTATCAGGGTATATTATATACGATAGCCTTTTATCAGACTTATCTAAAGCAGGAGAGTTACATTTTAAGCAAGTAGGCATAGGGGTTATCTATCCAAAGGCATGACTGGTGGCAATCGACGCATTCACTGCAGCGTCCACTTCTTCCTCGTCCACGGACTCCTCAGTGGCACTGGTAGCATCATTTGGCACAACCGCCAGTGGCGGTGGAAACACCAAGTTCCTGAAGTCAGTGTACCAGTCTACGTCGTGGAAAGGTATCATGTTGTAGCTCCGAAACAGGAAGTGTAGGGCCTGAGTAACCCTCTGCTGGTGCTGGTCACGGGTCTGCAAGTGGTATCCACTGAGAAATGGCAGCCAAACAATGACAGCTTCTTCCTCAATAAAGCGACGTAGGTCGCTAGCTGTTGGAAGGCCTCTCCCATATGCAGCATGTGCAACGACCTCACCAAGCCCATTCAGGTATTTCTTCGGGAAGATTTCTTTAACCAGCTTCAGGATAAATGGTCGGGGAACGCAAATGTCCAGCATGGACGCTACAAAGTGAGAGCACACGTCGGTATTTACCCTATACTTATCCTCGTATTCTATGCAATCCTTGCCTAGGACCCACTTAATGGCTACCAAAACCAGAGAGTGCTTGTTCTTCGTCATCCTTTTCAGCCTCCTAGTGGAAATCTCACCTAAGAACGCTGTCTGTGACTTATACGAGGTTAGACGAATTAGGGTATCCATTATTCTGACACTGTCCCTAGTCTTCTAAGATAATGTCAAATTTTCTCACCACCTAACATGTGAAAGGACTTGCTTAGCACTCTGCTATTGACCTATCACCTCTTAAATGCTAAGTATGTTTTGCTCACTATCTACTGGCCTATTTATAGAAAAATTGACAAGGCACATGCCAATCCGCCTCTAAAAAATGTGATGTTATGCTAGTTGCTATCTCGAAAGATGAGTCTGCGTTTGTTCACATTTTTGGGCCAATACATCCATGATAGCACGGCTCAAGGCATGTTTAATTAAATGAAGTTGATTAATTAGTTTTAAAATGGTGGCGCTTGTTGGTGAAGGGACATATGGCCGTAGGATATTGTGTCATCTCTCAAGCGCGTTACAGAGCCCAAGGCGATACTCATATCTTTTTAGGCGGTGATCGTTTGCTTGGCGTAATCATTCCAGCCAGGATATTAATTGTCAGCGCATGCTAACGCAGGGTTAGAAGGCCAGTTGCAAGCTTAATTTCCAAGGAGATCAGGGCGTATCAAACGATCGCCCAAATGTAATGATGAAATTCGGCAGCCTCGGAATAACAATCATCTCATCTTGCACGAGTTGCAAGATTAACGGTACATGCCGAATTAAATGCAAAAGGCTTGCTCTCACCTACCACCTTGGGAAAGGTTGCTATTATTGCATGAAAAGACTTAATATTTCAAAGGCTTTTACAAATGCAAGGGAAGTGCAGAGTTGTTTTCTGTCTGTCTATCTAAAGCAAGCATATTCACAGGCCAGGAGTTTACGAAATCTTCAAAGAAAGAAAAATGTCAAAATCTTCAGCTCAGCTGATGCAAGAGGGGATTAGCCAGGAGCTATTCACAGCTATTTGTTCCTCAATTGAGGTATATGTCTATGAGGATGTAGCATACGCCACACCTAGTATACCCGCAAAGATGAGAAGAGCCCACGCGGAAGAGCTAGATAGACCCAAAAAATGGAGTAACCAGAAAAAGGTTAGAGAAGAATGAAACAATATCTATGACCCAAAACTTGCGAAGAACCCCAAATCCCTTAGAGAGGCAGCTTGTGCCAGGTTATCAGCACCACAGGCGGACCAAGCCACAACAAGTAGAGTCTGGTATAGTGGTCTCCCACAATACATGGTCTCATTGGTGCACTATTTCCCAGAAGTGGTTGATGCTGCTATTCAGCGCTATAATCCAGATACCCACTACATTGAAGGCCGTAATTTAAGGGTTCATATCAGCCCAGAGGCCATCTAGCACATGCTATGTATCCTAGATCTGAGTAAAAGGAAGGAGACCATTGAACCTTTTCGCCCGAGCAAGGAAGAGAAAATATGGTGGAAGATAAAAACTGGCTCTGATTTCTTGTTAGAAGAAACTAATAGGAAAGGTGTCTCAGGCGCTAAAGCGCCAAGTATCACATTATCGCGTGGCGCATTCTGCAATGATCTCCAGGACGCCATGTCCATGCTGGCATTTGTTTGAGATGAGACTCTGATGAGAAGATAGAAAGCTTTCAGCTGAGACCAACAATACAATTTTGCAAGTAGCATGAACTTTTCTGATATGATTTCGCTGAGTTTATGGTTGAAGAAATGAAATAACAAATTGAGAATTATCAAGCGGAGAAGAAGTTTAGGTTTCTTTCCTACCTGGTCCACATGTTTCTGCATCAGAATCCAGATTTCTTCGCCCGATTTCTTCCGCTATCAATTTTTGATGAGCAGAATAAAAGAAAGTCGGTGTTTACATGGACACCTTTCCTTTCCGCATCATATGACTATTATGCATTCGCGGACTATTTCATAGCCCTGGTTTTGAATGATTTAATCAGAGAGGGTGATATTGTCCGGCTCACCAAATAGCAGACTGGATTTATGCAGAGCTATACCCCTACTTGTGACTAGTTCTTAGGCAGGGATTTTACAATCCTCCGAATGCGGGGTTTTACTAGCAAACCTTTCCTGCTCCCAGCTTGCGTCACGGATAGAGTGTTTGTGCTGGAAATTTTTCAGCAGGTGTGTGTCATTGATTTCACTTTCTGTAGCAGCGGAAGGGTCAAGAAGAAGGGATTCTTCACTTGTCCAAAGAGTTTCAAGTCAGTAACTCTGATTAAAAAATAATCGCACAAGTTGTTAGAAGAGAAGCTGGCACATCTAGGGTTGGTACTGGTAAACGATAAGTGGGAGTACAACCCTTTCAACGACTTACCAGAGCCACATATGAAAGTTACCCATGTTCCCCAACCATACTGGGAAAAATGACTTAATCCGCGGATGGATAAAGATGAGGATTTTGTTGAATTAGCGCAAATCCCTACGCCAGACACTAGAGGCTCATGGCACAAATTCTATTTTCCAGTGGCTGTGGCCAAGGATAATGTTCCGATGGAATGCAACATGTACAACAAGTTGAAGAGGGGTGAGGAATGGAATGATGAAAAAAAGAGCTTTCTAGAAATATTGTCAGGAAATAACACAATTGGATGCTCCTTATAATCAGCTGAAGGATGACCAGGAATTTGATAGATGGTGGAAGGAGGGTCACCCTAGCCCGAGCTCTAGTGTTGACAGGAGTGAAGAGGGAGAGGGATCCGAGGAGCATGAAGAAGAAGCGACAGCATCATCCTCCTCAACGCAAAAGGGCAAAGCTTCCAAGTAGGCCGCCTATGTGGCCACGAACGTACACTTTAATATATCAAGAGGCTCACATACACGCACTTGGGCTGCTAAACTAGCCAGGCTAACGCCTCAGCAGAAGGATCCGACTGCCGAAGTTAGTGAGTGTCCGCCTATGAAAAGGCAGCGCACGGAAAGTATTATCGGAGGGGTTTTGCAAGAATCCGTCGAAGGAGAAGTGCCCACTGCTAGCCAGATACCGAAATTTTCGAGGGAGTCACGAACGATCCTGGAACCACCGCCGACCAGTCAACAGGTATATTTCGCTCCTTCTTCTTTTGCATCTCATTCCTTCATATCCGCCCCTACTTCATTGGCAACTCCTACCATAGTTCCAAGCCCTCCACCTTCTGCTTCTGGTCCAGCTCATTCAGTTGGATTTGCCCAGTTTTCACATGCCCACCCATTTATAATTACTCCTCTGAGTATGCTCACGCCTACAGCTGCCACCCAGACTTTCCTTGCCTCACTTTCAGAGAACATACCCCCTGTCGGCGCCCATTCTTTTTCCACTATGCTTATTGATCCTCTCCCATTGCAACAAGTTGATACCTAGTCAGCAACTCCCTTTCCCCGGCCAATGAGCCTTACGGCTGAACCTTTAATTCAGCCGCTACAAATGCCTAGCTCGGGTGATAGTTCTCAGGCCAAGCTATGGAATGTGCCACACTTTTCTCCACAAACAGTCACTCTCTAGAAAAAGAAAATGCGTGCGCCTATGAAAATTACCTATTCCTATGCCCTGCCTTCTGGTGTTCCTTTCGCAAGTGGGCTAGTTTCATCACCAGCCGAATTCATAGCACAGATAGATTGTGGAAAAGAGGTGCGCGCAAATAGAATGAGGCAACGCAAGGCAAAAGATGACAATGCTCCCACCGAGCCTAGAGTACAAGCTTCGTGTGACGAGGCCCGACAGGAATTAAAATTTGTGACCATGTACCCAAAGATAAGCAAACCTTAGGGAGAAATGCAACCCGAAGACTATGAGATCTATGCTGTTGGACTAGACATAAAGGTAGCCCGGCCACAAGATAAGGTTGAAATCATGGAGGAGACACAACGGGTGGTCACTTCTGACTTCCTCAAAACTGGTTGCCAGTTAAAGAAGAAGGACGAGCAGCTCAAGGCAGCCAAGGAAAGGGTGAGTTTTCTGGAAACAAAGGAGAAATATTTAGAGGTAGATATTGCCCGAATGACTGAAAGGACGCTGACAGCAGAGAATGAGAGGAACAGACTTTAGGGCGAAATTGCAAAAACTCAGATTGTTGACCCAGGCTTAGTAAAAGAATTGCAAAGCCAGAACCAGGCAGCGCGATAGAGCCTACAGTTAAAAGAGGAAAAGCTTGAACGCATCCGCCTTGAGTATAGTCAGGGGATGGCACAAAAGGGTGAGGAGTTGGAGCACCTACAGGAGTAGTGTGAGCAAAGAATACAAGAGAAAGAGGTCAAATTTAAAGGCCTGAAGGCTAAACTAGAGGAGGAACTCCGAGAGACAAAGGCTTCTCTGGAGGAGCAATCAGCGAACCACTCCCGAGCCGAACAAAATTGGAATAAAGAAATGAGCAGCTATGCAGAGCAGTTGGTGTCCGAGAAAAAGAAGAAGGCAGAATTGGCCGAGGCCCTTATTTCAAGAGACGCGGAAATTTCTTTGCTTAAAGCCTCTTTGTTACCTGCCCCTGCCGAACCTGATGTCATTCCGCTGGTTAGGCAATTGTACATTTCTCACTCAGAAAAAGTCAAGACCTTTTGCCTAACACTGCAGCCTACCCTCTGATTTATCGACAAGGCATCAAGGCTCAATCAAGAGGCCCACGACACAATTGAGCAGTTCCCACGTTTCATCCTGGAGAAGGTTCCCCAGGCAAGGGACTTGCTCAACAAGCTATACTCAGTCTCAGATGAAATCCTAGCTGGGGTGGGTATCAAAGATTGGGACACTGCTGCTCAAATAGCAAATAAATTCATTCATTGTCACTCCGCTTTCCAGCGCACTAAGGCAGCGGTAGCTTTTCTAGGTAAGGCACTGGATGGCATTCGGGGAAGTTTCTCCAAGCTAGACAAGCTGGGGTTGCCGTCCTCGTTCCTCGATGATGGCTTCATTGCCACAACTACACAGATTGCTGAGGTTATTGAGCAGAAGGAGAACGACCCGGAGGCATTCAGGGAGTTCGGCAGCTCCCCAACGACAGCCGATATTGAGGCGATCATTCATCCACTCTCGTAGCTGCTTTTCCATATCCAAGCAGGCGCTAGCCTACCTGAGGTGCTGCCTCACAAGGAAGCTATTAATCTTCGTGGAGCACAAGAAAATTTGCGCAGCATGGAAAAGTCGTCCGAAAGTGAATGGTCACCCTTGCAAGCTGCTCTTTCCAAACTCTGACTCCATTCACCCTATGGATAAAGCTCTAGTCTGCCGAACCAGAGAGATTTTTGGGTTCTCCGTTCCTTATCTGAAACGCCCCTGATAGTCGCCAAAAGCTATTAAAATAAATATTCAAATAGCTCCCTTCGGGTTTCTTTTGTAATTGTGTGTTTGTCGGCCTATGCATCACTGAGTTTATTCGGCTTTCCATCAAGTTTTGATCTACCACTTTGCGCATCTTCTCTTCGCAACTTCAGGTAACGGCTTCCCTTTCGGGTCCCGAAAGGCTGCGCTGGGCGTCCACGTGTCACACAAACGGAAGGTTTTTTCTCTTGTTTTCTTAAAGGCTTTGTGCGGGTTGCGAAAGCCTTCTGCGGGGGCCATCATTTCTAAAGATTGTCAGAAGGACCTACATCTTGCTACGTGGCGGCGTATCGCATGTTTTTCATGAAGGGATGAAATAAGAAACTGTGGGCTGCGAGAAACTGTGGGCTGTGAGATGTTTCCGCTGACTTTCTTTTATTTCCTAAAAGTATTGGCGGGCCCCACCTCCTGTTAGGTGGCAACCATTCGCAAATCTTTCACGCAGTAAGGAAACAACCAACTGCGGGCTACGAAACGCTGCCACGCGTCTTTCACACCCAGTTGATGCAGCTTTCTCTCCACTGTAACAAGGACCTCAGCCCATTGGACACTTATTGCATCTTCGCAATCTCTCGGCAGTAATGAGAGAAGTTTTCATTCGGGCAGCGATAGGCTGCCACATGCCTTACAACTTATCCTTGAAGCAGGCGATAGGCTGGCTGAGGGAGATTATGCTATTGGGTGCTGCTCGTCATGGTCATTTGAAGCGGTGGATGACACTTGTCGCCTCGAGCCGGGATGGGACCACTTCCATCATTACGAGGGGCGCGCTTGCACCTAGATGTCCAGATGTTGTGTTCTAACTTGCTGCCATTGTAACGGCATTGGGAATCTTTTGATTTTGGCATCATTGCAAGGGATTGTGGGATCTTTTCTGTTACAGCTCTTCAAAGCGGTGGGATTTTTCTCTCCAGCTATATATACTCTCTCTGTTGACGAGAGAAGAGGTCCAAGAAATTTAAGAAGAAAGGATACTGGTTTTAGCAAGAGACACTAGGCCTCTTTTACATGTTTATTTGCAAGAAACTTTCAGACTGTGCCAACTGTTCGGCCTTTCTGTTTTTCATGTTTTGATTAAACTGTAAACTATGCTTTATACTGTCTTAAGCATTTCATTTGAAAGAACTTCTATATATTGAATACAAGCTTGCTTATCTAAATTATGTCTAAATGACTCTTCTTAGTAGTAAGGATGTATGCAATACTATTTTATGTCAATGAATGAATTGTGTATGCTATAGCTTTAAGTCTCTGACATTTTGGAACGTGACAACACCATTCAGGCCCCTAAATCTATGATTTATCGTGCCCATCAGCAAATTTTGGCGCATCGCCTTAGATTAGACTTTACTTCATTATATCTGTTTCCTTTTCCCTTTCCAAAACCCATTATAGAAGAAGCCAGCTTCTTTAAAATCCAGAGGTCACTCAGTTTGGCACAAAGGGGTCCCCCTTGAACTGAGTTTCCCATAAGGCACTGTTACCTCATCAATTTTTGGCGTCAACAGTTACTATCATAGATAAGCTTGAAAAAGATAATTTTGTTGCTGACTTTCTTTCCAAAATTGTACTGTAGGATGATCAAGAACCAGTGGATGACAAGTTTCTAGATGAACATTTATTTGCAATATCAGTTCATCCACCATGGTTTGTTGATTTGCAAAATTACCTTGTAACAGGGAAGTGCCCAAGTCACTTCAGTCATAAACAAAAAAGGAGGTTAATTCGTGAAAGTTCTATATTTCAGTGGATTAATGGTCTTTTATTTAAATTGTGCCCTGACCATGTTTTATGCAGATGTGCAACTGAGTTAGACGTCTATGATGTAGTACACACCTGTCATCATGAGCCTGAAGGAGGACACTATTCAATAGTGAGAACAGCTCACAAGATCTTAGGAGCTGGCTACTTTTGGCCATCAATGACAAAGGATGTTTCATTCTTTTTCAAACACTGTGATGAATGTTAGCAGATGGGAAGACCCATGCCAACCATCGAGATGTCATTTTACCCACAGATAGCTCTAGAACCATTTGAGAAATGGGGCATATATTTTGTGGGACTAGTAGATCCACCTTAAAAAGGTCAACACTACATACTTGTTTGTACAAATTATGCAACAAATGGGCTAAGTTGAAAGCATTACCAACAACAAATGAAGATAAAGTTGCAGATTTTTTGTACAAGCAAATTCTTTACAGATTTGGAACACTCAGAGAAATTTTCTTAGACCAAGAACCACAGTTTGTATCAGTAATGATGGAAGCATTTTTGTAGAGATACCAAATGACTCAAAAAAAAAATTCCATATCACCCTAAGGCAAATGGACAAGTGGAGGTCACTAACCAAGAATTAGAGAATATCTTGACAAAAATAGTTTCATTGAGGAAAACAGACTAGGTAGATAGGTTGGATGAAGTAGTATGGGCCTATAATACCACATGGAAAACAACAACTAGATTTTCTCCATATGAACTTTTGTATGGAAAAAAACTAGTCATGCCAATAGAATTTGAATTGAAAACATTGGAAACAATAGTAGAAATTGGAATTGATTTACCTGAATCTGAGAAAAATAGAATTTTGCAGCTCAATAGACTTGATGAAATGAGAATGGAGGCACTTCAACATACATAGGTGATTCAGAAGCAAAGGAAGCAATGGCACGATAAACATATTGTGTCCGAACAGTTCAAAGAAGGAGATTGGGCATTGTTATTTGACTCCAGATTTGAAGAGTTTAAGGGGAAGTTCCATACCAGATGGTTAGGACCCTATGAGATAGAACAAGTATTTGAAAATGGAGTTGTCCAATTGGTTCTGATTGATGGAGAAAAGAGTCATGCTAGTTAATGGTCATCGACTGAAGACATATCATAAGCCAGCAACAAAGGAAAAATTTCTAGATGATTTGCAACATAGAATTGAACATTTTCTCATGGAAGACATTTCTTCCATGAGAGAAGATCTTTGAACCTTTGAGGAAGGCATGAATAAACAAGGTAAATTGAAAACCAACAAATGGCGGTTTTCCTTGCGAAAAAAGGAAGTAAATTGAAAACCAGTAAATGGCGATTTGCTTTCGAAAAGAAAAAGAAAAAAAAGAGATGACTGAAAACCAGCAAATGGCAGTCTATCTAAGTTAACTCCTTAAAGCTTCTGAAGGCTCCTAAAGAGCTCCCAAAAGCTCTTGAAGGCTCCCGAAGATCCTGAAGACTGGAGACTCTGAAGACTCCATTTGGCTCGATAGCTCTTGATGACTCCTGAAGTTGCAAGCTCCTGAGAGCTCCTAAAGGCTCCTAAAAAACTCCTAAAGGCTCCTGAAGATCTCGAAGGCTTTAAACTCCTATAATTCCAAAGCTCCTGAGAGCTCCAAAAGGCTCCTGAAGGCTCCTAAAGAACTTGAAGGCTCGAAATAAATAGAGGTGCGCATTTAATGTAAATATTATTTTTGAATTTTATTTTCTAATTAAGTTAGACTAATGTAAATTAGGTAAATAGTTATAAGTCTAGACATCTCCGCCATATTGTTGTTAATAACGATAATAAATGTCTTTTAATCATTTCAAAAAGTGCTTGGACAATTGATATAAGGAATGATGTGACATTGGATGATATCAATAATAATTGCGGATCATGTAGAGATCTACTTGTCTTTTCAAAAATCTTTCCACATTTATGTTGACATGTGTAAGGAATGTCACCAACTTTGTGAATTAAATTGCAACTATAATTTATGGCGTTTGAATCGTTCGGAGTAGTAAAGGAAGTTGATGCAAAGAATTAATGACACGTTGTGTCATTATTCAAAATTGGCTGCTCCAAAAACAAGGAAAAATCATTCCATATTTTGCTAAGTAATTCAGTCTGCGAGTTGAAGTTCACCATTGTTGAAGTCCACCATTGTTGACAAAAAGAAATGGGGAACAAGAGGAATGTAGATCTAGAAAACTTCACTCTTGATTCAGAAACTAGGAGATTGTTAAGCGAAGTTGGATGGTTGGATTTCATAATGAAATATGAAGGATTTCGGCCAAAAATCGTAGTGGAATTTGTGAGAAATTTTCACATGAATGTCACTAGAGTGAGAGGTGAAATCATTGAAGTCACTCTGGAAATAATAAGTGAAATTTTTGGAATTCCAGCTGAAGGGAAACTAGTTAACAAGGGTCGAGTGAAATTTGAAAAGTTAGTGGCAGCATTTCACCAAGAACCAGAAAGAAGGCCAGAAATTCTGATGCATAAGGGAGACCATCACGGAATAGCTCATCACAGTTTGGACGAACCATGGAGAACTGTTGCAACATGGCTCATGAAATTCTTCACCTATGAAGGATAGTACGACACTATATTAGGACCAGGAATGCGGCTATTGATACATTTAAGGTATGGACAAAAAAAACCCTTTGCTAGAATAAATCTACAAACATTTTTGTTCCAACAAATTGCTTCCATGATTTTAAGGGTAAAATATAGAGGGGAATCATCCATAAAATACCAAGGGTTAATCCATTTGATAATTAAGCACCATTTCTTAAAGAAAGAATCTAGGAAATAGGGTTGGTTAGAATTTTTGTCTAAACCCATAGAAAAGCAAAAAGGGAAACCCACAAGGGGGCCTGCAGCAAAAAGGTCAAAGATTGAGAAAGGTGAATCTTCTAGGGGAAAAAAGAAGAGGGGTAAATTTTTTTTACAAAAATCCTCTAGGGTAACCCATACTAGTTCCAAAAATAAAAAGCAAGATTTGCATGAAGAAAGCCCTAACCATGTTGAAATTGTTGTGTCTACCCCTGAAGAGACACCGACCATTCAAACCCCTATTCTTGAAAGCCCGATAGAAATTGTTGCAGGCCATGAGGAAACCCGCACACCAATGCATTCTCCTAATAAGCCTCAAAGCCCTCCTAAAATTCCAATGCCGACTCTTGAAAAAACCCCTGTTTTTGAAATCCATGACTCTACTAAAGAGTCTAAGGCCCAATCTGAAGAGAAAGAAGCATTAGAGGAATTTGAAGAAGTGGAAACCGTGAGATCCCCTACATCTTCTCTTCCCTATGAGAAAATAAAAGGAAAAGAACCATTGATTGAAGAAGAAGAAATCCATAAAAAAATGAATGAAGAGGAATTAGAAACTAAGGAATTGTTAAGGGCTGTGAAAATGTCCTGATTGGAAGCTGAATTAGAGCAAGAAAGGAAGAACATGCAATTCCTTGATGAGAGAAGAAAAGAAGAGGAATTGCAACAATCCCTCAACAAAACTCAGGAAATGGAAAGACATAATGAACAAAGTGAAACAAGGTATAGAGAACAATTGCATAAAAAAAAGGAGGCTTTACAACAAGCCAGTATGCAGACATTAGCAAATGTTGAGGAAATTACAAAATTAAAAGAAGAATTGCAGCAAAAGGAAGAGCAATTAAAGTAGTAATCTATGTGGTTTTATTCACAAGAAGCCTCTACTTTCGCGGCCCCACCAGGATACCTTGCTCTACCTCCCATTCCATCTGACATTCCATCGTATTCTCCACCAAGAACCTAGCCTGCATATCTCTCCCTAGTAGCCCTAAAATTCAAGCATGAAAATGATCAGCTGAAAAAGCAGGTATAGAATTTGGAGGAAGAAAAGAATGAAATTGAAAGGAGACTTGAGCAGGTAGTAGAGATAAGTTTTGTGATGCTTTCGATGAGAAGACCAGCTGGGGTGTATGCTCTATTTCTTAGAGAGAAGTTACTGGAATGGAAACTTAATCAATTAATTTTGAGGAGAAACCTAGATTATCAAAATGATAGAGATTTTATGCAGGATTACTTCCATAGCCACCCTGACATTCAAAATCAAATGCGTGAGTTTTTCCAGCATGGGTTTTTAATGGGAGATAATGATGATTCTTTGTTGAATGTTTATGTTGGTGAGTTGGAAATCAGGTCCTTTGTCTCCTTAATGTGGAATCGGGTTGAATGGTCAAGAAGAATGGAAAAATACGAGGCTCAAAAAAGGTATGGTTTACCAATGAGGCCCGAAATGCCTCATGCAAAGAAATATATCAAAATAGTATGATCAATGGTAAAGCTAAATCATATAAATCCTCTTTATGTTTCAAACTTGCTTAATAGTATATCTATATTCCAGAATATAGAAGGGACACTTCCCCCATTCGTAATAAAATCTTGTGAGGAAAGATATCAACTCATTCCTGAGTCAGTAAGAATAAGAGAGCCAATAAGTCCAAACAATCTTAGATGGAGTTTGATAAGAGTCAGACATGTGATCACTTTGATTGAGTAGCAGAAATAATTTTGGGTTGGCATGCAGTTCAGAATGCCAATTATCATTATGCCTGCCCCAAAGCTCAAGGAAACACCCAATGTACCTGAGGGAGTAATAAGACCGTGGTTTGAAAAGCTAAGCCAAAACCATGGCTTTGCACTCAATAGCAAATTGCCGCACCAGTACAAGGAAGGAGTGTTCGACTGTTGCATTTGGATGGAGGCACTAAATAAGGAAAAGGAGACCACCATAATTCTTGATGAGGAACCATGAGGACATGGTCCATAACAAGTAGGGAAGAATGATGAGAGGCTCAGGGATACTTTCATTTAAATCATTTTATGTTTAAAAGAATTGTTATTTTTGTTAATTAACATGACTAGCGGTAGACTATAAATTAATATATTTACTTACTTTGCATTATGTTTAGCTAATTTGGTAGATATATTTGAAGTAATGGTTTATGTTAAATGTGTTACTTTATGATGATATTAATGATATAATTATGCAGTGTTGATCTTTTACTGCCATAATTGTTATCCTTTTCTTAAGGGTTTTATACAGGGTATTAAAAAGACTGATGATGAAGTTAAACTCCCTATTTAATTAAGGAAGATAATTATGCCATTGATTGGCCCAGCTGGATGATGAATCACTCAAGTCCAAATGAGCTTCTTTGTAATTGGTTAAGGAACTTCTACTCCCAGCGCTGATCCAACATATTTCTCCATGTCTATTCTCAGTCCTATTTTAGTTCTCCTTTAGTTTTATTTTAATCTTTAGTTAGACGCCTTGAATCTTGGAATTTAATCATTGTGTTGTAAATTTAATAAGGATATGTTTATAAATATCCATGTTTTGGTTTTAGATAGAAGTTAGATAATTTTTAATCATAATTCTATAATTGATGGCAATTCTTTGTTCTGTGTCCCACTTTGATCAATTTGAATGAAAGCAAGAAGTTAACTCGAATCACTATGTTAAGAGATCTTACCTGAGGAAGATCAGGGCCCGCTCAACCAAGGGGATCGATCTTGTGTTGGTATTTTACTAATTTATGCTATTTTTTTCATTAACATTAAATTTGAAGTGTTAGATGTTAATTCTGGAATGATAAGTTGTTGAATCATTTTTAGTTTATTAGATGTTAAATTTGGATAGTTAATTTTGCTTGAATCGCTTTTAAGTTTAGTTTATCATGGTTAGATTAGTTTGTTAGAATCATTGTAAGGTTTATTAAATTAATCATATTTAGATGTTGTTTGTAGGAATTAAGTTTGGTAATTATTTGTTGAGTTTAATTAGAAGCAATGATGGGAACTTATGAAAAGATGGAATTGAAGTTTGTTGGAAACCTGTTCATGGAAAATAGTATTTATGTTTTCTAGAATAATTGTCATTTCCTTGCAGTTTATTTTTGTTCTTAAAATAGCATTTAATTACCAGCAAATCTTAAGATAGATTTCTTTTGAAGCAAAATAGAATTAATTTTTATTTTGTATTTTAAATTAAGAATTAAAGTAAATGTTAGTCTTCTCCATGAATCAGTCTCAATCAAGTCCAATGAAGTCATAAATAAGTCAACAGAACTTTAGTTTAGGAAATAAGATAGAATTAATCCTTAGGAATTAGTCGCTACATTTTAGCTCTTGGTTGCTCTTGAAGAGCTCCTGAAAGCTCTTGAAAGCTCATGAAGAAGCCAAATCAATACCTGAAGTCATTGTTTACAGTGCAAAACCCCCCAAAAATTTGTGACAACCATCCTTATCGCATATAGCTCTGAGACTCACCCGGTTCGATAAATAATTGACTAAATGATGCAAGTTGTGACTTCAACGACCTTGCCCATCATAAACCTTATCCCTCAACCCTAGGCCCTAAAGCCTATAGGCTAAACTCTCAACCCTATACCATATACCCTCTTGACCATAAATCTTATCCCTCAACCTTGGGCCCTAAGGCTTATATAATAAGTCTTCAACAATATACCCTCAACCCTAAACCCTATACTCATCCATAGGTCATAAAGCCTATACACTCTACCCTAAACCTTATACCTTCAACCCTCAACGTTCCTATACCATCAAACCTTAACCTTATTACTTAATATTATACTCTTAACCATAAACCCTATACCCTATATCGTCCACTATAAACCCTACACCCTATGACCTAAACATTGATACATAAATCTTATACCCTATATGTTAAACCCTAAAACCCAACATTAATAATTTAACACTAAAACCTACATAATTAAATTTAATCACTAAACCCTCAACTCTCAACTCTCCACCTTAAACCATCAATCCTAAACCAATAAAATATAGGCCCTACACATTAAATAATGAATAAATTAGATATATTAAAGGGAGAGAGGAGAGAGGGAGACATGGGAGAGAGATAGAGAGAGGTGAGATAGAGAGAAGAGAGGTAGAGAAAGAGAGAGATGTGCGATAGAGAAATGAGATATCTACATAGGGAGGGAGGGAGAGGTAGATAAGGAGGGATGAGGGGAGAGGTAGGAAGGCGAGATAGGGGTAAGTGCACCAAGATGGTTCCCAAAAAGGGGGCTTAAGTGGCCACTTTTTTTTTGAAATCAGGAAATGTTGACCTTGGATGTGAAATTGAGGATAGTTACACTCAAAATTTTGAGATGGAACAAAAACAAGGATCGAAGTGCTCTGAGTCTACTTTCTAAACTACTAATTTATTTTGAAAATGGTTGAGATTAAGGGGTTCAAAAGAGGGATGTACACAAATTGGTGTTGTTTTTGTCAGAAAAACATAACATAGCAACTCTTGTACGACCTCGAAAGCACGTGAACTTTTTTTTT
>VDFB02073793.1:0-41138 GCA_007258455.2 Sequoia sempervirens
GAAATGATAATGATAATGAAATGATGATGAAGATGAAAGATGATAAATGTTTGATTGTCCTCCACAACTAGTCCAAAGAGACATGATAGCCATTGATGTTATTGGTCACCTCTTTAAAACTCTAATGTAAATCCAGTATGCAGATATGTACAATGATCTAAATGAAATGAAAAGAAATGAAACCAACCATATGTTGAGCCTTTTGTTAGCATTCTTGAATCATCATAGATTGTTTTAAAATGTTGGAATTATGTACAAGAATTAGAGGGGAAATTAGCACCAATGATGACTTGAGTACAAATTTCATGATTTTTGATATAGCAAGTGAACACAAGCATCGAGGTATAATTGAAATGAGATGACCTGAGTATTTCTTGCATAAACAGACAAAGATTAACCACTTTCTAATGCAAATTTGGAATAGTCGTCAATGATACATTTTGAAAATCATGTCTTGCAACATATTTTCAACAGATTGATAGTTAACCTCAAGAAAAATGTAGTCAAAGAAAAATCATCCTCTTTCCTCACCACTCTAGTTCAGGACATCATCAAGTGTGCTCAAGAGAAATGATATCAAAAGTCAATCAACCATTGTTCAAAAATATAATACTGCTATTCCAAACATTATTCATATTTTAGATCATCTAGATATGTGTTATGGTATGGTACTTGCTACAAACTATTATGATATGGATCAATGATTGGATAGTTGCTCATAGGATTTGAGTGTTTGTTCACATGATTGGATTTTATGTCATCATCTATCTATTTTGGTAGAATCTGAAAGTTGAGTGCCCCTAGTATGTCAATGTTTACCCCTAGTATTGATACAACTTTGCTAAAATGGATATGTATAATGGTCAAGCCATGGTAAAACATTATCACTTTAGGAAAATGATGGCAAGATGTTGTTGTTATGGTTCTAAGATGAGGAAATGAAATCTAAGAAGCTAACTGGAAAACATGATCTAATAGATGGAGAGTTACAAATTGCATATGTTTGCCAAATTTTCACTATTTGTTATTATTGCATTTTTCTGAATTCTTTTTTTTGTGTATTTTTCTTGTCAATAGACTACTTATTTATAGAGATTTTCACCTATGACAATATTTTTTTTAAAAATTGAGGACTTTATATGGATGTTTTGTGTTTTTAGGACTTTTATGGATGTTTTTTGTTTTTCAGGACTTTTTATGGATGTTTTTGTGTTTTTTCAGGACTTTTTATGGATGTTTGCATTTTTTTAAGGAGCTTTTAGGGATGATGATAACTGCTTCAGACATAATACTTTTTCAGGTGTATGTTGATGGGTTCGTCAAATAGCTCCCCTTCTAGCATTGACAACTTGTATGCTCCTAAACCATATACTGCTATGACCACGTAAGGACCCAACCAATTTGGTTCAAACTTTATTTTCTTCTCTATCTTGCTAATTTCATGGGTTCTTCTTCTAAAAATTATCACCAAAATAAAAGGTACATTGATTGAATTTGTGAATATAGATACAAGACATCATCTATTGATATTCTTTCAAATGATTAGCTGCTCATTGTCTCTTCTCATCAAGGAGTTCCATCTCTTGCAGTTGGGAAACTCTATAGTCATCATCTATTGTGAGACCCTTCAATGATACCGTTAGTGATGTAATCTCAACCTCTAGTGGAAAAATGGATTTTTCTCCATAAACAAGGGCATATAGTGTTGCTCTTGTTGGTGTTCAAATGCTAGTTTTGTAGGCCCATAATGTAGGATTGAGTTGAACATGCCAATCTTTCCCTATATCATTCATAGTAGTCTTCAAGATTTTTAGTATTATTTTGTTCAAGGCCTCTACTTGGCCCATTCGTAAAGGAACTATGCAGCCATGGGAATGACACAATTTCCATAGCAAATCTGAAACATGCAAGTAAAATACTCAACATCAACATGCAAGAGAATAGACAACATACCCATCAAAGATGACACAAGATATACCTTGGGAAAACCCTCAAGAGGGAAAAAACCCAGCCTCCAAAAGCATCCACACTCCATGTATTATTCAGCAATGAAAACCCATTACAATACATCTGCAGAGACTCCATGAACACTTCTGAAGCAGAAGCTATCCATGCATTCCATGTGACCAAGCATGAATCCACACATCCCATGCCATGCTTCAAACCCTCACACATGCACAAGCTCAACCTGCTAACCTGCAGCAAACTGTCCAACCTTGACCAACTTTTGATCCAACCCTCAACAACTACCCTTGTAGTTTGCTTTTTATGAAGCAAGAACTCCACACAAAACCACCAAATTAGTGGCCCCATAAACCATGTGCCAAAACTTCATACATGTGACTACATTTAATGTGGGTACTTTATTATTTTATTATTATTCCCCAATATTAAATAATTACATTTATAATTATATCCCAATGATACACTTTATACAACAAAGTGGCCCCAACATTATAACTCCTTGTGATGCACGTTCACCTAGAAACCCCTAGGTGCACCACACAAATAATAAATAAATAAAACATTACGAACATTATGCAAGGTGTACAACACCTAATTCTAACAATCTCCCACTTGTTGTATACATTGCATAAGGGGGTAAAAAATAAACTCCATAGGCAACATGTACCATCCAGGAATCCAAGTGCTCCATGTGCTCCAACAAGATACCTGTAACAAGAACCAAGGTGACCACCATCTCATCCATGAATGCTCCCATCCTCCACCATGCCAACTGCACTAAGATATGAACACATCCAAAGAGATGTCACACTAACTGTCACAAAGAAGCATAAACCTGCCTCAACTAATATCTCAAAACACAAACACTAAATCCAATATGCACCAGTAGCTGTCAAGAATAAATCACCATAGCTGAAATGACATCCACAACAAATGCCAACACATCCAACTATCCATACCTCCAAGGTATACATAACATAGTAAACTCATGCCAACAACATATCCACCCATAAACCACAATGACAAACTCCATGTGCAAACCTGTCAAAGCATGACATACACATCCAAGAGCTCCCACTGCATGGGCAATGTCAAGATGAATGCAAACCTGGAATGAGCGCATTCAACGCGTCGCTTCGTTAACATCCCAAAAATGGCACCATCACAAAGGAATACCAAGTCTACTACCAACATCTCATAGAAGTAAACATGTAGTACCAAGGAACATCCACAATGATAAGCAAAACCTGCAAACCAAACACCTGTAGCATGTCCTCCTACACACACACCTCTAAATGCCAACTGTGTCAAGTATGATCTCCTCCATAACATCCCAAAACAAAATCCATAACCACATCCATCCATCCAATCGCCAAGATCAAAGATAACATATGTAACTAACATGGATGTAAGCATCTCAAAACAAGAAGATCAAACTCAAAGTAATCATTCCCAAACCAAGGAAATCAACCCAATAAACCCTCTCCTAAAATCTACATGTACAAGGAGATAAACATGCCAACACTCCTCAAATGAACCCTCCAGAAACCAAATATCCATGGCTCAAGATCCATATCCATGAGAAGACAAAGCATAAACATAATGCACCTGAAAGAATAATGGGAAATACCTCTCAAGTGAACTGCCAAGTAGACCAAGAGTGGGGAATGAGAATGCTCCTCCAGGATATCCAAGTCATCATGACTCAACCAAGAACACTCTCCTCATCGGTCCATGTTGAACTCACGTCCAACCAAGGTGTAGGCTCCCTCGGACTTCCTGCTAAAACCTCATCAAGAGTAACCATATCAACAACATGTCTCTAATCACAAGAGAACACCAAGCCTCACCTAAGTCTCCAAGTATCCATGAGCACCTATAACCGATCAATCCATGCTAAACACCAAGCAAATGATCAATGTACTCAATACAAAGAGAACCAACCAAGATCAAAATCATAGTTCCAACTGCAGAATCAAGAACATAAACATGACTCCATGATCTCACATCCTCTCAAAAAGAAGATCACATGAATAAATCATCATAACATGTACCATGCCACAACTCTAAACTAGTAATCAAGAGTATACCATGACATAATAACACAACCATCCTACAACCAAGGATCACCTATCAAAACCAACAAGTCATAAATAATACCTCAACATCTCCAACACCTAATGTCAAAGAACTCTCACTGTAGCACACAGAATCCAAGAGATCCTCCATGACACCAAAGATCACCTGCTGAAGACAACCATCCATAATCAACAATGGATCCACATCATTGCCAAATGCTCCCACTGAACCGTGATACCGAGCAATCCCATAGCACCATGATGCACAAAACCAACACCACATCACTGCCATAAGCTCACACAAAACTTGTGAATCCAAGCTCTCAATGACAACGTGATAACCATCCTCTAAAACAAGAAGATACATCGCCAAACCATCATATCCATCACCGCCAAACCATCACTGTCAGAAGCTCCCACTGAACCGTGTAACCAAGCTATCCATGACATTG
Source organism: Sequoia sempervirens (assembly GCA_007258455.2). Lineage (NCBI taxonomy): Eukaryota > Viridiplantae > Streptophyta > Pinopsida > Cupressales > Cupressaceae > Sequoia > Sequoia sempervirens. Next base: position 4,496 of record VDFB02073793.1, read on the forward strand.
TGATACCAATCTCCTAAACCCAAGAAGATACACTGCCACAACCATAATCAGGAACCAATCCAATACCACCAATCAATGCACCTGCATAAAACCATCATAACATGCCAAAGTCTCTAATGCACAAGAAACATCCATGACATCATGATCACTACCAAATATACCAACAAATCAACCCAACCATGTCCACATATCTGCATAATCATAGTCAACTACATAGATCTCATATCATGACTGTACCTGGTAATACCATCTCATCTCCTCAACATGACAACCAAAATAGCAAATAAGTGACTAAACCAAACCACTAAAACTGATCATGCATCAACACTGAAATATCAATGGGCAAAGACAACCCATATCCAAGTCATAGGTGCAACAAGTAAGTATAGACCGCCTACAACATTGCACAACTTGTAGATACAACAATGCAACATACATACTGATAACCATGTCAAAAAATAGAATAATCTGAGATGTACAACTGAGCATACAATGAATCCATCATCAAATATCCCAAATCCGACAATCCATAAGCTCATAATAACACCATAGTCAAAGAGACCCATAAACAGCTCAGATAAAGGAATAGCAAATAAACCATGCCAAAATATCTCCAAACCTGATCCACTGCGTAGTGATCTGAACAAGCTTTCCATTGACTATTCGAAGTCCAAAATCTGACTCCGTATGGACCCGATATGCCCTCTCAAAGCTCAAAATAAATATCTGACTTCAACCAAGTATAAAACTATCAAAACTATAAAATCATGGAACAAATCCTATACCACTGCATAGTGCTCGGAACTAGCTTTCCAACAACTATAAGAAGTTGAAAATCCAACACTCTGGGCAAAAGTTATATGCGTTTGAAAAAAACTGCTATATTTTGTCCTCTAGGTGGCTCTCCAGTGGTGCTCGGGTGGCGCTCCGATGGTGGGTGGGCGGCGGAATCCAAATCCCATTTAAATTTAATTTAATTTTTCAAAATAAAAATTCTCTCCCCCCCCTGCATACAGACCTGACGCCATTATCAAATCTGGCTAAATTAATTTTTGAATTCCGGCGGACCTTATTCATTGAATGGCCGGTTGAAATTTTTCAATTTTTGTTTTAAGCCCTAACGGGCTGGAAGCGGTTAGCGGGCAGTATGACAAAATGATGCATGTACATGACTGTCCATTGTATTTGCCAATGATGCTTATCGATGAAATCGACTGCTCGATATCGCGGCGCGGTCTGATCTTGGAGAGGCGGGGAATTAAGTCCTGGACCCCCAAAAGTTTTCACTTTTTTTTTTCAAATTTTTCAATTTTGATTTTCCTACAATGCTCGGCTTTGTTTTGATTTTGCAGGTCACCCGAGAAGAATTTCGGTAGGGTTTATTTTCGGATTTTTTAATTTTTATTTTTGAGACGACTGTACCGTCGACCCGTACGGCCGAATAGGGGTAGCATTTTTTTTTCTGTAACCAAAATAGGGCATGTTATATGTCAAAATTTCTCTCTCGGCCAACTTGAATCCAACCATGAGGTCCATTTTTTCCTAGGAGGTCATCTGTGAAAGCTCACCCCCAAAAACCCTCATATAAATGCATGACCAAGAAACCCTAATTTTGCCAAAATTTTCTCACCCCAAATCTGCAAACAACCCATCATAACAGCAAACCCAAAACCCTCATAATCTGCAATAAAACACCTGCAAAACCCTATATCTTGCCATTGTCTTTCATTCTCTCATGCAACCTAGGGTTATCCAATCCAATAACTAAAGCTCTGATACCACTTGTAAGGGAACTATGCAGCCATAGAATGGCAATTTCCACATAACCCAAATCTGAAACATGCAAGTAGAATACTCAACATCAACATGCAAGAGAATAGACAACATACCCATCAAAGATGACACAAGATTACCCTGGAAAACCCTCAAGAGGGAAAAACCCAGCCTCCAAAAGCATCCACACTCCATGTATTATTTAGCAATGAAAACCCATTACAATACATCTACAAAGACTCCATGAACACTTCTGAAGCACAAGCTATCCATGCATTCCATGTGACCAAGCATGAATCCACACATCCCATGCCATGCTTCAAACCCTCACACATGCACAAGCTCAACCTTGATAACTTTTGATCAAACCCAACCCTCAACAACTACCCTTGTGGTTGCTTTTATAGAAACAAGCTCCCACAAAACCACCAAGTGGTATTACATAAACCATGTGCCCAAAACCATACAACATGTGACCCCACATTTAATATTGGGTACTTTATTATTTTATTATTATTCCCCAATATTAAATAATTACATTTTACAATTATGTCCCAATGATACATACAACAAAGTGGCCCCAACATTATAACTCCTTGTGATGCACATTCACCTAGAAACCCCTAGGTGCACCACACACATAATAAATAAATAAAACAATATAAACATTATGCAAGGTGTACAACACCTAATTCTAACAATTACCTTGTGGATAATAGGGCATTGAATATCTGTGTTGGATATGGAATCTCTCACAAATTTCATCAAAATCCTAATTCTTGAATGGTCATCCATTATTTGTGATAATGGAGTTGGTAATGTCATACTAACAAATGAGATTGTTGAGTATGAATGATGAAATTTGTTTGCTAGTAACCTTAGTGAGAGGTACAAACTCAATCAACTTGGTAAAATACTTTGTCAATATGATGATGAATTTGTGTCCATTCAATGATTAGGGATGAATCTTTACAACTATATCTAACCCCCATTAAGAGAATGGACAAGTTAGTGTGAATGGTTGAAGTTCTTGTGCAAGAGCATGAATCTGACATTTAGAGCACTTTTTCATGAAATTGAATGATTCCCTCTCCATAGGACAATAGTAACCCATTTTAATCCATTTTTTGGATATGGTCAGTCCACTTGAATGAGTACCACAAATATCACCATGAACTTCTTGTAAATCTTTATCAGATTCATCACGTTCAAGACATCAAAGTAAAGTACCATCAAGACCATGATGGTAGAAGGTGTCAGTAATAAGAGTATAGCGAGATGATTGGTGAATAAAGTTGTGCTTTTGGTTATGAGATAAGTCAGGTGGTAAGATGTTGTCTTTTAGGTAGGAAAAAATCATGCCATACTAGGGTGACTCATATCCTACTAAGTGGAAAATTATTTGGCTTTCAAGTGTGTCATAAGAAAGTGTAAATGATTGTTCCACCATTAATTCATAGTGAGCCTAATTTTCTAGGAGTTGCAATAATGATGTGATCATGGCCATGGAATTAGTTTCCTTGTTATCAAGTCTTAGAATCTATATGAACTTGATATCCACGAAGTACTTCTTGAAATCATCAACCATTTTCTTATATGGAAACAATTTTTCATCTTTGGTCTGATAATCATCATTGATCTTATTAATGACTAACTATGAATCACCATAAACTTATAGCTCTGTGATCCTCCATTCCAATGTGATCTTGAGCCCAATGATTAAAGCTTCATATTCGGCTATGTTGTTGGTGCATGGAAACATTAGCCTAAATGACCAAGGAATGGTATGTCCTTGAGGGGTGACAAAGAGTATGCCTACCCCCAATTTTTATTGAGTAAAAAAACCATCAAAATATAATGACCATGGTTGTTTGGATTCTACAGTGAAGACATCAACATCTAGAAATTCAATATGCATGGGATGCTCTGCTTGTAGTGGAGCTTTAGCCAGTTGATCAACAATAACTTGTCCTTTGATTGCTTTGTAATCAACATAATGGATGTCAAACTCACTTAAGATCATGACCCATTTTGCTAGCCTTCTTATCAATGTACCTTTGCTTAATAGATAATTGAGTGGATCAATTTTTGCAATAAGATTGATTGTATGAGTTAACATGTAGTGTCAATTTTTTTGTGAGGAAAAGACTACTCCAAGATAAACCTTCTATATGAAAGTGTAGTTGAGTTTGTGACCTTTTAGCATTCAACCGATGTAATAAATTTCCTACTCCTTTCCTGTAGAGTCCTCTTGTGCTAATAATGCCCCCAAAGATGTCTCTATTGTGGTAATATATAAGATTAGAGGTTTTTCAGATTTGGCAATACTAGAACTGGTGGGTTCATTAGGCATTGCTTGATTTGTTGAAAGGCCATTTCACACTTATCATCCCATTTGAAAGGAACAATTTTATGTAGTAGATGTGTGAAAGGTAGACTCTTATCTGCCAGCTATGCAATGAACCTTCATATAGATTGAATTCATCCCTATAGTGATCTGAACTGACTAATATTCCTTGGTGGGGCATCTTTGTGATTGCCTATACCTTGGCAGGATCTACTTCAATTCCTTTTGTTGATGCTATGTATCCCAAGAGTTTTCTAGATGTGACCTCAAAAACACATTTCTTGGGGTTGAGGCAAGCTTTGAACTTTTCCAGACTTGCAAAGATTTTGGATAACAATTTGAGATGTTCTTCTCTTGTGTATGACTTTTCCATTATGTCATCTACATAATCTTCCATGAAAGTGTGCAGCATGTCATGAAAAATTGTAGTCATAGCTCTTTGGTAAGTAGCCCCAACATTCTTTAGACCAAAAGGCATGACATTCCAATAGTAAGTCCCCCATGGACATGTAAATGATGTCTTGTCTTGGTCTTTAGGTGCAATCTTGATTTGGTTGTAACCAGAAAAACCATCCATTAGTGAATACATGGCATGGCCAATTGTTAGATCAACTACAGTATCGATACTTGGAAGCGGGAAGTCATTCTTAGGACATGCTTTATTAAGATCTTTGAAATTTGTGCACACTCTGGAACTTTTGTTGGGCTTGGACACAAGAAAAATATTGGAGATCCATTATGCATAGTTGATCAATCTTATAAATCCCACATCAAGGAGTTTTTTGAGTTCTTCCTTAACTAGTAGTGCAACATGATGATGCATCTTTCTGATTTTTTGTTTCACAAGTTTAACTCCTAGTTTGATGGAAAATTGATGCATTATAAGATCAAGATCAAGACCTAGCATGTTTCCATAAGACCAAGCAAAGTTGACTTGATTTGCTCTAAGAAATTCCATGAACTCGGGTACTTCTTTATCTGTCATTGATGCAACTAACTGTAGAATCCTTGGTAGTTCTATACTTTTAAGATTATCTTCTTGTGTAGGATCAATCAAGATAAGAAATCACTCATGATAATTCTTTGGGAGAGTGTCAAGTATCCCATCATCTGGTGCCTTAAATAAGTTTTCACCATTTGATATGTTCTTTGTTTTATCTTTTGTTTGATCTAACAGTGCAAAATTTTGGTTTTCACCATTAGATCTTTCTTTTTTATTTTTATTTTTGTAGCTAGGAGACTTGATACTCTCCTGATTAAAGAATCTATTCCAAAAATTTCTAGTGGAAAAATCATTTGTGTCATCTATGGAAAGGAAGTTCACGATAGATTCATCGCTTAAAAACATAGGTATATTGATAGGTTCAGATAGATTCGATATATTAACGATATCAGGTCATTAGGTTGTGTGAAATTGGCTATGGTTATGGTCATAAAATAATTGTCTGTAGGATTTGAGGTATGAGGCAGATCAAAGATAATATTGTTCTCACGATAGTCTTGTTCGATTAAACCTGACTCTAAATCACTAGAATCATAGTCACCTTGTAGTTTAGATTCTTGTGGTTGGGACTCCAACCCTTCACCTTTGATTAGAGTTGCGATGTACTTGTGTACCACATCAATCCGTTTGTCCCTCCAGAACTCATCATTGTAGATGGTGTCCCATTCATATTCACCAAAATTTGTGTCAGAGTTATTATCTATGAAATTTTGAATTGTTGTCAAACAGGCTTCCCTTGTATCAGACCCTTCTTGCAATGTGAGGATGGTATCATGCAACTACTTGGATGCTCTTTCTTTTTAGTTAGTATCATAGCCCAATCCTGGAAGGTGAATAGGCTCAACTACTCCTTTTCTTTTTCTGATAGGACCATTACCATCATAGCCCATATTTTGCATGATTGAATATCCTTTACCATATTGATCAGTTGGTAGTTTGACATTGAGAACTGTTTCATCTTCATATTTATAGAGCCAACTTAGAACTTCTCCATCCTTAGAATCTTTCATGGGGAGTTTTTCTTTGATAAATCATCCATTAAACTTTGTATTTGGCTCTATTGGTGGTTGTGTTGATGTTGACGCTACAAATATATTTTTTTGTGTAATAGAGGGTTGTCCATGTGACCAAGGCGATATGGGTAGATTAGAAAGATAGAGGGAGTACTCCCCTGCTCCATTGTCCTTGAACTACAGTTGCTTATCAAAGGTTTTAGTTAAATAACTGATTTGTGTATCAACTTTCAGAGAAGTATTGATAGGAGCTTCTTGATTGTTAGGAACCAAAGTATCTTGACTAGCTTTGATGTTAGTACAAGTCAAACTATTTGATTTATTAGCTAGTATTGTGATCTCCATTCTGTCATAACGAAAATTAAGGCATTGATAATAATTTGGACAAGACAACTTGCATTTCATGGATTCAAGGATGACCCAACAAAATGTTGTATGAAAGATCATAGTCTAACACTTGATAGAAAGTATTCTTGATAACAAGTCCCACTCTGATTATCAACATGATTAAACCCTTGGAAACTCTTTCCTCATCATCATAGGCCTTAATAGTAATCTTTCTTTTTGGATGAATGGAATCCTCAAAAAATCCAAAAGCTTGAACTAACTTCATGGTACATATGTTCAAACCAGCACCTCCATCTATTAGGATGCGTCTGACATGAAAGTTGTGGATCATGACTTCTAAGTATAGTGATGAATTATGTGGATGTGTCATGGAAACATCATCTTTTTAGGAGAATGAGAGGCATGTGGTTGAGGACAAGTGTCCCACCATGGCTTGAAATCGGTCCACATCTAGATCAGTGAATATAGTTTTTTCAACGAGGACCTTTTCTATAATTTCTTTGTGTGCTGGGGAAATATTTAGGAGTTCTAAGATAGAAATCTAAGTAGGATTTTTTCAAATTTTATTAACTAAGTCATATTGATGTTAAGGTAGAGGAACAATGGATTTTGAAGAAGTAACCTTTAAGAAAACTTTAGCTTGTTCCCTTGTTACACTAACTTCTCTATATTCCATCTTTTCCTTAACTTTTATAACATTGAACCACTCATCATCAGTGTAGATATGATTGATTATATGATCATTGATATGATTCACACTTTTTCCAAAAGATTCTCCCTTGTTATAGTTGGGTAAAGGGTTGCAAAATGCTTGGTGGTCTTCGTTTGATGGTTGGTGTCCTATTGTGATGGTTCCATTTTTAATTAAGTCTTGGAATTTATTTTTTAGGGCTTGAAAAGTATTTGTGTGATGGCCCTTGCACTGATGATAATCACAATAGAATACATCATTCCATGATGGAGGCTTCACACTGGGTTCAAAGTTGCATTGAGGTGGCAAAGTAAGAACATTTTTAGCCATCAATTCTTTGAATGTTGATTCTAAGGATTGACCCAATGGAGTAAAAGTTCTTTTGCCAAAGACGAATGAAGATCGTTGTGGATTTTTGTTCGAGGTATTTCCTAAGGAATTTTTTTTGTTATCATTTCCATGGTAACCTTGATTGTTGGCATTCCCTTGATTGGGATTAGAAGTTTGATTCATGTTATTCCTAAGAGAAGGATTGTTTCCCTAATTTGTGACTGAGTTGACATTGTTATAGTTATTGTTGAAAGGATCACTTGAAGCACTAAGAACAAATGGCTTGGTCGAGACATGATTTTCATCTACAACACCATCATTCACCATGTTTTGTTGTGATTACAAAACTTAGATTTTTCATTGTGGTGATTTGATGAGCTAGGATTGTCCTTATCAAGTTTTATTATCCCTCTCTGGACCAAGGCACTTTCAATGGTGATAGAATTTTGAATCAATTTATAGAAATATGGACGAGAATGAAGATTAAGATGATAGCTCATCTCTTGATCTAAGTTGTTTATGAAAGTGGTGATCTTTTCCTTTTCAGGAACATGACATGGATATCTAGTGAACAATCTTCTCCATCTCTAAAGAAATGTAATGAATGGTTCAATACATTTCTGTTTAGCCTTGCAGAGATCAATCATGGTTATTTGGTGTTGTATATTATAGGAGTATTGTGATATGAACTTGTTAATCAATTCCTCAAATGTCTTGATAGGGGGTGTGATTTTAGATAGCCATTCCATAGATTGGCCTCTAAGACTCCTAGGAAACAAACACATCAAGTATGTATCCTCATGAGAAAACTCTAAAGTCATATTTTAGAAGTCTCTAATATGATCGATTGGATCTGATTTCCCATTATAATGATCAAACTTTGGGATTTCACAATGTTTGGGAAATGGGATCATGTTGAGATGTCAGTCGAAAGGATAAGGAGAAATGTCATCAAGAGAATATGTCTTCATTGTGGTTCGACCTTACATGTCTTTAATTTGTTCTTGAAGTGCCTTAACCTATTGAGTCAAGGCACTAATATTAGAGAAAGGTGTTTCATCAATAATTTTCCTTAAGTTATCAATATCAAAATCATGAGGCAATGTAGCTCCTTTGTCAACCAAATATAGGAAATATTTCTCTTTGTTTCAATCTAAGATCTATCCTAAGGCTTTATGAAATTTAGGATCTTGCTCATCTTCTCTAAGGTGATGCTCTTCATCTCATCCATCATCACTATCTATAGGCGTTTTTCCCATGTATTTGTTGGAAGGGAATAATTTTTTTTCTCTTTCATCCATGTCGTTAAAGAGAGGATTTAGACTCACACTATAAATGGGATTACTATTCTCACCTTCTTCTTGAGTTCTTTGGGTATGATCTTGTTGAATATCCTCTTTTAGCTTATTGTATTGAGATCTTGTAAAAATGGACATATGATTTTGAAATTTTCTTCTAGACCTAGATCACAATTTGATAAGTGTAAATTTGATGATGTTTTGATCTAATAAGATGAGAATATTATGATATGATAAAAAAGATGATCCTAGTTCTTGATTGTGGCTTCCAATGATAAAGCATATTACAATCCTATTAGGGAAGTTGAATCAATAATCAATTTTTTTTAAAGGTGCACTTTTAAGATTTAATCCTTGTTTTTGAAGTATATCAAATAGCCTAATTAAACTCACTGAATGATTTGAATGGGATGTGTTTGATATTCAATAGAATTTTATGGTAGATAATCGAAGTTGAGAGGTTAATTGTGATTGTGTCATTGTGATAGAGCTCTTCTTTGAAAATAGGCTCGTGAATGTAAAGGCTCTATAGCATACTCATCGGTAAATCCCCTAGAAAAATATTGGTATCTATGAATGAACTCATGGTAATGGAGCAAGATGTTTCGAATTTTATACAAAAACTTTCTACATTGCAAGGTTTTCTTGTAACCTAAATGTTTCTTCAGTCTCTTGATCCTATTGACAATCGATTTCCTAACAAATTTGGTTGATTTCTACTCTCTAAGCACATGAGAGAAATGTCAAAATGCTACTAGACTGAAGATGTTACAAACTTAGATCTGTCAAAAGTAAGAATTCTAGAAAGTGATAGATTCACTACTCTATAACTTATATGCGTTGCCGAAATAGGCCTATGCACTAGAGAAATAGTTAAATGTGCTACAACAAACCCCAAATGTGCTACTCTATATCCTATATGCGCTACAAAAAATTGCTTTGATAGTGACCCAAACTGTTCACAGGATATTTAGCCTATGCACCAAAATAGGTTGTAAATGCATTGAACTAGCCATTGACTGTACTAGATTAGACCCTATATGCACTAAGATATCCCCTAGATGCACTAAAATAGTTTTCCAAAGAATTTTTTTGAATAGTCTTTGAACAATTTCAGCTGAATTTTTGCATGTTCATCTTGAATGATCTTTTATCTAAATTAGTGTGATTGAAAACACAACATTTTGAAAATGGTTTTTTTTAAGCCCTATACTAAACATCAAGTGTATGTTCAAATTTTTTTTTCAAAAAGTGTTTTCACAGGTTTCACACATAATAGACAATTCAGGTAGACTAACTCTTAGTACTCAAGTAGGTCATCATAATAACCACAACCCACATTTTAGAACTATGTCAACTCACATAGCTATCACACCCAAAAGGGCACCTATGTTTTTGTCTTTTCTAGGAATGTACTTAGAGTGATGGAAGTGGGTACGAGATCCCCTGAGCAAACGGTCCTTGGCAATTATATGATGAGTGTCTTGGGGGAAGATTCTTCCCTCCCCTTGCACTGTGATTATTAGGATGTTCAGAAACTAACATGGTTGGCTACTATACTAGGTTCATAGTAAGGGTTTCCATTTGGTGCAGAAATATTAAACTCCCTCAAGAGACCTCCTAACCTTTAGAACAAAGGCTTAAGGGATGGTTTTCTTGCACACTATTGGAAAAAGTGGGTTTCCCTAGATTTGCTTTAAATTTTATAGTGGGGTGCAATAGCCTAGCTTTTCCTTGAACCCACTTGGGGTCGTTCCTCTTGGGTGAATACTTTTTCCCACAAGAGTAGGCCATCTACAAGATGTAATAAAGCATTAAAATTGTAGAAATTAAAAAGGAAAGTCTAGTATTTTGATCACCCAGTTAAGTGGAGACCATAGACCTATTGCCACAGACAAAGTAGACAGTGTTCTTTTTAGAGCCCAAATGACAATGATTTAATCTATGTGAAGATGTTGCTTCACAAAAAGCATGGGATTCATTTTAACTACAAAATCAATGTGTGGTGACTACCCTAGATTGCTTCATTTTAATCCATGTCTACCCTAGGGTTGCTTCTTTTTAAAACCAGATGTGACTATCCTAGATTGATTCTTATTATGCCAGAAAAATCTTTGTTTGTGGAAGGCTTCAGACTTATAGATTTGTTTAATTACACCCTGTATGTGCTAAAAAATCAAACAAAAGTGCTAAAATAAATAGTCAATGGACTAAAATAGATTGTAAATATGCTATAGAAAACCTGAAATGCACCAAAAGAGATCCGAAGTGCTAAAATAAATGCATTTAAAAAAAAAATTAATGAATTGAGCTAAGTGTATGCACCATTTTGTTCCTTACAAGCATTGTTATGTTCCATATATTCACTGAAATACTTCTTGTATGCACTGAAAGACCTGCAAAAGCACTATTAGAAATCCTAGATGCACTAAAGAAAACCACGTATGTGCTAAAATGTGGAATTTTTTGGAAATCCAAATTCCAGAACATGAAATCCTATCAAGAAACCTTGAAGTAAATGTCAAAAATGGGGCAAGGGGCCCATGGTGGGCACCAAAAAATGTGTGATCAATTTTTGTGTGTGCAATAAATGTAGATTAAAAATAATAAATCAAACATACCGATAAGACATTATATCAACACATAAATTCAAATGAGAGAATGCAAACTCAGTCTTCTGCCTTGTATGTCATCCTATCATCCTCTATCTCCAGTTTTTTTGTCAATTCCAACTTGCTCTCAGATTTGTGTGCTAGGTTCAACAAACAGTCTTCCTAGAGAATAAGATTTGAATGATGATGATTGTATTCTATGCTATGATATGCTTAACATGCATGATTGCTAGAATGTAAGAATACGAAATGCTATAAATACTAAAGCTGATAATGACAATGCTAGAATGCTAGAATGCTAGAATGCAATTAAGCTCTAATGCATGCATATCTGTAAGTAACCAATGCATAGATTTGTAGGGGTATTTATAGAGTTTTCAAAAGATTCAAATGGGATGATATAAACAACAATTGTGAAAATTCCTAGTAGATCGAACGGTTGAAGATGGCTAATATTGGAGACAAAAATAGAAGAAAACCATAAAGCAAGATTTGTTCCCTTTTTCATGGAAGAGATAAGATGAGATGATAAAGATGAATTGCAAAAATCATCTTTTTACGAGATTTTGGAAAGATTTTTAAGATAAATAGTGAATTATAAATTCAATTATTTATTTATGGGTGACATGGAGATTTTTCTTAATGAAATAAAATATTTAATTATCATTTGAAAGAAATATGAAGGATATTAATTAAATAAACATATTTAATTAATTTTTAGGAAATGACATGTAAATGAAATTAATTAAATAAAATATTTAATTAATTAGAAGAAAGTATTGAATAGGAGAAAATAAATATTTAAATTTAATTAAATCAAAAGACTTAATTAAATTCAAAAGGTGATAATTAATTAAAATAAATAAAGAGTATTTATTTAATTAATCAAGTAGACATATGAATGCGAAATAATTAAATAAAGTTGATTTATTTAATCATGGCAGAAGAATAAAGTGAATGAACAATATAATTAAATTAATTAAATTTAATCATATGTAGAGGACTTTTAGAGAAATTAATTAAATAATAAATATTTAATTAAGCGCCAGGATTAATTAGAAATGACCAATTTTATGACTTTTAGAGAGATTAATTAAATAATAAATATTTAATTAAGTGACATGATTAATTAGACATGACCAATTTTATGAATATACACAAAGAATATGCCAAATAACAGATGTTCAAACCTCACTCTATGGAGAGATTTATGCTTACCTCAAGGATAATACCATTCCTCCTGATCTTTCTAGAAACCAAAAGCGCAATTTCATCCATCAATTTGCTTGACATACATTGATTTCTGATATCCTTTACTGTCAAGGTCTAGATGGTACTATTATATGGTGTCTAGAACACAATGAATCTAAATCAACCTTACATGAGGTTCATGAACGTATTTGTGAAACTCATTCAAGTGGACCAACCCTAGCAAAGAAACTCCTCTGATTTGGGTATTACTAGCCAAACATGGAAAATGAGTCTTATCAATTTGTTAAGAAATGCCTAAAATGTCAAATACATGGTAATCTAATTCATGCGCCAACATAGGAGTTGCACCCTTTCACATCAACATGGCCCTTTTTTCAGTGGGGACTGGACCTGGTAGGAAAGATCAACCCATCTTCAACCAATGGACAGAAGTTCATAATCACAACAACAAAATACTTTACAAAATGGATAGAAGTGGTTCCTTTAACAACAATCACAGGGATGCAAATCTTGTCATTCATACTAAACTACATAATTTGTCGATATGGCATACCTCACTCCATTGTTACAGACAATGGAAGACCATTTAAGAACTAGGACACCTAAGAATTATGTGAAAAAATTCATATCCAATATCATTTCTCAACACCATACTATCCTCAGGGGAATGGCTAAGCAGAGGTCGCAAACAAGAAAATTTTGAAAATACTAAAGAAAATGGTTAATGATGTTGGACATGATTGGAATGTTCATCTCAATCTTACATTATGGGCTTACAAAATCAACATCATAACACCAACAAGAGCTACACCATATGCCTTGGTATATGGATCAAAGGCCATCCTACCTATTGAGGTAGAAATACCATCACTCCAAGTCTCACTGAAGGGTATCATTGCAAATGAGGATTATAGTATCTCTAGACTAAAAGAAGTAGAATTGTTGGATGAACACCTTGAACAAGTTGTCAATCATTTGAAAGCATACCAACAAAGAATGTCAAGGAGCTACAATCATAGGGTAAAACGTAGAGTCTTTCAAGTTGGAGCCTTGGTCCTTAAGGAAAACCCTAGAAATTAGTAGGACATATAAAAGAAAAGGAAATTTGAACCTAATTGGCTAGGTCCCTTTGTCATCATAGTGGTGTATGGATTAGGAGCATATCAATTGTCTACACTTGTAGAGGATTTATTCGATGAACCTATCAACAGTATCCATCTCAGAAAGTTCTACACTTGAATCACCTAGTGCGCAGATTACTTTCTAAAAATGGTTACTAGATGAAAACGTGGTAAATAGGCATCTTGGTAACAAAAAAATACAAAAAAATCAGAAAAATACAAAAATACAAAAAAAACCAAAAAAATAGAAAATTTTAAAAAATTGAAAAGACTTAAAAAGTGCAATAAAAACAAATAGTGAAAACATGGAAATAGGTGCTATTTTTTATTTGAACCAGCTTTCCCATCTATTTGATGCATTTCATTTCATTACTTCCACCATCATTTTACATCCATTAGCATATCATTATGAGTGGTCATGTCTCACCCTAGCTTGGGGGCAACATCCTGACCTCACTGGGGGCAATAAATCTTGAGCTTAACCAAATGGATAAACAACTAGAAGACAAAAAAAAAACAACGATCGAAACAGAACCCAACAGGAACATCACCATTAAGAACACATCGGACATCCATTATCACAATTGAAAATCCAAAAAATAGGTAAAAAATTTAGTTTCAAAAAGCAAAAAAACATGAGTCTATGTCAGTCAAACTACATGGTCTCTACGCATATAACATAGGCAAGGCTAATCTTTGATCAACCCCCGAGGCCCCTAAGATAGGTCCTTAGGTTAGGTCTTTGGTCAAAACTCTCGAAAACACAAAAACATAATAAAATCAGGATAGGTGATCTAATCTGAATAATGATTGAAATACTTTAAGAAAATGTTGGATATTTTGTACTTTGATATTTATTATCATTTATTTGGAGCAACTTGATGATGTATTGAACTAGAGAAGCAAGGAAGGAGAATGGTATTTTCTTTGTCTACTATCTGTGAATTAATCATAATTACTATGTGAATTATTGCAGGAAGTGCTCTACAAAGTATCATGGATGACATTCCAATTCACATATGAAAGTGGTTAATTCTTCTCTGTTTACGCAAGAAATGCTCAGGTCATCTCAGTGTAATTATACCTAGATGCTTGTGTTCACTTGCAATATCAAAAATCTTGGAATTAGTACTTAGGACATCATGGTCTAAATTGTACAATCAATGCTTGTACTCACTTTGAACATTTTTAAAACTCTATGATGATACAAAGAACAATAAATGTATTGTTAAGATGTTAATGCTTGCATATGTATATTTGCATGTTTAAATTAGATTGCATTCATATTAGTTTTGCATCTGCATTATATATTTTTCAAATTCACTAACGATATCTATATAAGCCTACACCAAATGCAAAATCATGTCCCACGTCTTTGGGAAGAGCTCTAAAATCCTCCTATGACCATAACATATTGAAAATTAGAAAACTTATCAATCAATATCAATCAGCCTATCAATCAAGCTATCATTGATCCTCACCTATCATGAGGTCAATTATCATCCTATCATCAAAGATCGAACAAAAGGAGGCAACATAAAGAATCAATTAATCAATTAATCAATTTGGTAGGCTCAATCTTCTTTATTAGGAGATAAATTATTTCAACACCAACTCAACATCAAATCATCATCGAATCATCAAAAAATCATAATAAAATTGAAAATTTCCAAAAATTCAAAAAAATAAAAAATTCATCAATTTATCTCCCGAGGTGGCATACATTCATCATTACTTGAAAATCAATGTCTGGGGCATTCTAAAAAGAATTCGTAGATACTAGTAACAAAATTTTCTTCACAATAATGTGTAAACACATCACTTCAAAGAGGGTAAAAATGTATACACCTAAAACTGGCTATAGAATATAATTAATTAAATATGATGTATTTGATTAATTAACCTTTATTTCATCTACTATTAAATAAATATAAATATTTATTTATAGTTCATTCTCCTATTCTTCAATTTTAATTAAATATACAACTTCAATAGTTTGTGTTATTTAATTATCACATCATTTAATCTTAATTAATTAAACAAGGTTAAATACTTTGTTGTTTAATTATCATACCCCTTTTATATTTATTTAATAAAAAAATTCTATAGTTTGTTTTATTAAATTATTTATTCACTTTTACTAATTTGAATAAATCATAAATTATTCAAATAAAGGAATAAAGGAAAATTTTCCTCTATCACCTACCAAATTAGACATCAAATATTGAATTTAATTCAACTGGAATTTCATGGGAAAGCTTTGGAGAAAAATTGGAATCAATCTCTCAATTTCCTTAGATTGTTCCTATTATCTGGCCTAATTTTTTCATGGGGAGAAACCATTACCATAATTAGCTCAAGCTTCTCAATCTCTTACCATTAAATTCTCCAGATTGAATCCAAGCCTTTGTTGTGCTGCCCCTACACAAAATTACTATCGTAAATATATATATATCCATCCTTCTACATGAAATGGATCTGAGAATTCTCATCTTTTGTGCAAACTTACTCTCCATGAATAGCAATCAAGCATCTTAAGCATATAATTAGCAAATTTATCAATATCAATAGCATCATAGCATTTGTAGAATTTGTATCATGACTGAATCATAGTTTTACCATAGCTTCCATCCATCAGGTTTCATATCAATATAGATTACTACAGTAGCATCAATATCATTTAGAAATCACCATATAGAATTACATCATTGCATTTAGTATCACTCCATTCTCTAGATTGGAATTTTAAATAGTTGCACTACTTACCAAATCTGAGAGCCCCCCCGTGACTTGATAAATCTTTAGAGATATGAAAGAATGAGACGATTTCAAGTTTTATATGCTTTACATTAGTTAATTGGTGTTGAATCTTGATATAATGTTTCATTAAGAAGTGTTTTTAGTTGTTTTACTTATTTACTTATTTCACACTTACAACTCCCTCCCATACCCCCTCCCTCTCTCACAACTCTCACTCACACTCCCTCTCTCCCACTCCCCCTCTCTCACACTCCCTCTCACTACCTATCTCTCAAGTCTCTCCTTATCACCCCCCCACACTCTCAAGTCTCTACCTTTCTCACCCTACCTACATAACTCTCTCTTTCTCACTCTCTTTGTCTCTCTGTCTCTATGTCTCTCTGTCTCTCTCTCTGTCTCTCTCTCTCTCCCCCTCTATCCCTCCCACCCTATCTAGCTAAGTCCCTCTTACTCTAACCCCTTCTCTCCCACTCCCTCTCTTTGAAACTCTCACTTCCACCACCTCTCCCTCTCTCTAGACTCTCTCTCTCCCTCTCTCTCAAGTGCCTCTCTCCCCCCTTCTCTCTCTCAAGTCTCTCCCTCTAGCAACCTACCTAGGTAACTCTCTCTCTCTCACACACACCCCTCTATCTATCCTTCCCACCCTACCTAGATAAGTCTCTCTCACTCAACCCCCTCTTTCTCTCCCTCTCTTAGGTCACTCCCTCCCACACCCTCTCGCTCTCTCAAGTCTCTCACTCACACTCCCTCTCTCTCCCACTCACTCTCTCTCACACTCCCTCTCAATACTCTCCCTCTCACTACCCTCACACTCTCAAGTCTCTCCCTTTGGCACCCTACCTACATTACTCTCTCTCTCTCTATTCCTCTCTCTCTTCCTCTCTCTCTCTCCCCTTCCCACCCTACGTAGCTAAGTCCCTCTCATTCCAACCACTTCTCTCCCACTCCCTCTCTCTTAAACTCTCACTTCCACCCCCTCCCCCTCTCTTTAGACTCTCTCTCTCTCCCTTTCCCTCTCCCCATCCCATCCTACCTATACAACTCTCTCTCTCTTAAAATTCTCCCTCGCTCTAAATAAATACATAAATACATACATACTTACATGCATACAAGCATAATACATATGTACATACAATCCTGCACTCATACAAGTATCCATACATTCATCTGTAGCTACAATCATACATACATATACACATACATAAAAAATATAAATATATAAACATACATTCAATAGAGTGGCATTTAACATAAAGGAAGACATAATGCGAGTGTGTTATAATGCCCTTGTGTTATGTCTTGGTTGACATGTTTCCCACATAAGCAAAAAACCATGTCAAAACTAAGATATAATGCAAGTGCATTATAACATGCTCATGTTATATCTTGCTTCAGGAATTGCCAAGCCTTAGGATTGGTATTTTCCTTGGTATACCAACCCAAATCCTTCGAGGGAATTCCCAAAAACTAGAGGCGTGCTTTTTCAAATTCTACAGTTTTTCACATAATTGGGTTTGTGCTCACCGTCAGGATTGCATGTGGTTATATATCAAAAAAATTGAACACATGGGTAATGTTAGGTTCTCTCTTAGCTATTCAAGGATGTAATTTTTTTCACTTTTTGATAATGTTAAGCCTTTCATCCATAATTTATTTTGTTTGTATGTCCCTTTTTTATAAACGAACCATTCATAGAAATTTCAAATAAATTACATTTTTAGAAACTAGACTCGATTCTACAAATAAAAAAAAAATTCAATTACTTTCCAAAATTTATAGGGGGAGCACGTCCAAAATTTTCCTTTTCAAGAAGTTTCCACTTTGAAAATTAGTTAAAAATCAAATATTCATTAAAACATTATTAGAAAAATCATGCATCAAGTACATATCGTTAGCTAACCTCTGACCGTAACAATTTTAAAAATACTACAAACAAGTTCACCATGCTAGGGTCGTACAAGAGTTGTTATGTTATGTTTTTCAAATAAGAAAACCAATTTATGTATGTCCCTCTTTTGAACCCCATAATCTCAACCATTTTCAAAATAAATCATTAGTTTAGAAAGTAGACTCGGAGCACTTTGATCCTTATTTTTCTTCCATCTCAAAATTTTGAGTGTAACTATCCTCAATTTCATGTCCAAGGTCAGTATTTCCTGATTTTAGAAAACAAGTGGCCACTTAAGCCCCCTTTTTGGGAACCATATTGGTGCACTTACTCGCTTGGAATTTTTAGCACATGTGGCAACAATGTATGAAGCATATCTATTGTTGTAGGAAATTAAGGTGTAGGAGGAGAGGGAAGAAGTTTTTGCAATGGAGATGTAGAACCATATTCATGAGTGGATGATTCTTCATGCACTTCACAATGGTTTTGAATTATATGAGATAATATTTCATCTTCTTCTTGAAGCTACATGAAAGGACTTTTCCTATCATCATGAGTTGTGACACTAAATTGACTTCCTCATCCTCTTCTCCAAAATGTGGCCATATGGGGTTATCCATATGATAAGATGGTTGAGCAGGAGGATAGAGAACAATATTTTTAGTGCTTCTCTCATTAGAAATAGTTATGTCCCTTGATTGGGATCCAATGTAAGCATATGATGTATCTAACCATGGCCTACCCAAAATAATGGGATACCCTCCTAATGTAGCTTTAGGGGAAATGATCACAATTTTTTTGGGTACTCCCAAGAGTCTAGAGTAACAACAAGGCCTTCTACTATACCATCTAGTTTTACAGTGGAACTATCAACAGGCTACAAGATAGTAGGAGTAGATCTCATATTTGCAACATTCAATTGCTATAGGATGTCCTTAGTCATCACATTGATTGTTGCTCCCAAGTCTATTAAAGAGCATTCTTTACTTGGATTCCATTTATAATGATTCCTACCATAGGACTACTTGGGTCAGTATATTTAGGAACAATGACTTTACCAAGCATGATATCTGCTAGCTATCCCACTACATGAACAGTAGTGGGGTCCTTTCTTTTCCTCCCTAGATTTTTGAGACATACTTCCTTCATTGCTTTACTATATATGGGGACATATTTTATGGCCTGGAACAAGGGTATCTTGAGGCATATGTATTTCAACTGATCCAGAATATCAAAGGTTGTTTCTTCCTTCATGTTCCTTTTTTTTAACTTATAACCTTTGAGGAAATGGTGGGTCTTGATCAAATTGCTGAACTAGTTCAAGATTCTTGGGCACACATGATTGAGTAGGGATATTAGATAGATTATGATGCTCTTATTTTTTCATAGGAAGCTTAGTTATTATAGGAGTGGGAGGAGAAGAAAAAGTGGTTCCTAAACGTATATGATTTTCACTCACACTCACAACATATGTAGGAAATTGATTAGGATCTGCCCTGTAGACTGGCTACTATTCTGGTTTTTTATTTGGTTTAGGTGTGGGTTGAGTTGGTAACTAAGTAATTCTAGGTGTGCTAGAATTTGAGCTAGTAGGAGGATGCATTATGGAAGACTGTTGAGGCTGTGAAGGTGGTTGCATGTAACTTGTGGCTAGTTTGGCCATTGTTGTTCTCCCCTCCATTGGGATATTTGTTTCCAGTTTCCTAGAGGTTGCTGCCAATTCCCCTAGAATTATTGCCATTGGGATGGATATTTTTGGTGATTGGGCCAGGTATTTGGAGAATTGTTCCAAGGCTAAGGTGGATAGCCTCCAAAGTTGGATGGGTATGGGTGTTTCCATTGATTACCAAATACATAAGAATTGAAATAAGGTCCACTAAAAGATAATGGATCTGGTGGCATACCTTGTCTTGGAGCCCATGGTCTTCTTTGTGCAATGTAAAAAACCATATCATCACCAACTTGAACTATCCTGAATTATGGTGGAATCTTCTTTTTGTCAATGTTGGTACCATTTTGCATTTGCAATCTTTCTTATTTTGCACGCAATGAGGACAATATTTTTCCAGCATTATTTTTACCTCCTCTTGTTTCTTCTTTGATTGAAGAGTATCTAGTTGAGTAGCCATATTTTTTATTATATCCTGCTTGAAATCTTCCATAAAATGAGTAATTTTCATCCTTGAAACTCCATTAGTGGAGGATTTACCCATAGAGGATTGGTAACCTCTTGCTTTCTTTAGAGCTTCCTTGGAGTAGTTTTGACATATCTTCTTAATATCATCCTGGGGAACTTGGATGATATCTCCTCCTCCTATTAGGTCTAGAGCATCAATGCAAGTTTCACTTATCCCCCTAAGGAAGATAAACTTTTGAGACTCTTCATTGAGTGCATGATGTGGAGATTTATACAAGGAAAACAAGAACCTTGAAATATAGTCCTCCAAACTTTCATCTTCCTTCTCCTACATCCTGAAGATGTCATCTCCTCTCATATCACTAACCCTATAGTATTCTTTATAATTCTCAAGAAACTTTGTTTTCATATCATCCCAAGTCTCTATAGTATTCATACCTAAGCTCGTAAACTATCTTAATGCAACTTCTTTCAAGGTGGTAGGAAATAGTTTAAGCTTATGAAACCAATAGTATAGTCATAGCTTCTGTAGAGGATATCAAACTCAAACAATAAAGTGTTAGGGTCTTCTATTACAATCCCATAATACTTAGGAACAACTAAAGTAGGGATGTTCTTAAGGTTATCAACTTCATTCTAGTGGGTGATAGGAAATGTAAAAGATGGTTGGTTAGGTCTATTTGGATTTTGACCAACCATATATGCTTGATGGAGTGCCAAAGCAAATGTATTCTCAATCAAGTTTTGGGAAACTTGCTCTTTAGAAGAAGTTTCAGAATTGGTCAAATTGGGAAATGCATCAACAAAAGGATTTACCTCCTCTTCTTCTTTATCTCTTGGTACATTTTGAAAATAAACTAGTTGGTTATCGGGATTAGGGTCATTAGGAAGGAATCTCTCATGAGCATATATTTTCCTACCTCTATGCATGTGGTATTGACTCAGTATCAACCAACTCACACAAAGAATTGTTGAAATAATAGCTTACCATTACTTTTCTTATATGAAGGGTATGCTAAGAAGAAACTTCAAAGATACTAAAGAAAGAAAGAAATTGTAAACGACTCTTAAGAACTTCCTAGTTTGACACCATCACTAGAAATGACGACAAAAAATGTTGGCCTCCTCTAATGGCTCAATAACTAAGCCCCTAAAAGTTGTAACTTAGAGATTAAATATTTTCACTAAGTAGTTATCTTGCAAGCATCATGAAGATTCATTTCATTGTCAACCCAAGGACATGAACTTGAAATGGGTCAAAACTATTTGTGCACTAGGACTCAATTGTATGCATCCTTATTCTATAACTAGAAAGGAAATAGTACTGAAAACAAAATGTTGGAAAGAGATTAACATAAGTATTGAGCATTAATTATCACCTAAATTGAGCATCAAAAACTAAACTAGAATGGATGAAAGAAATAGAAATCTCAAAAAACAGACAGGAAGTTACTATGTCTTCCCTGGCTATAGGAATAGTCACGTAATAGAATTCCAATGGTTGTAGGGATAGACAATTGTTGAGACCGAAACTAATTACTGAATATAAAAATAACTATTAAACTAAATGGATGGAATTCTCACCAAGTGGCCCCCCTTGAATGATTCTTCCCTAAGATAACTCAAATGCAAAAAATCAAAATATCATTTTATTCATTGAAAACATGATTACATCATATCAACAATATGACTGCATTACTTGACATTGAAAATGCAAGTACAACCTCATAAAATCCAACCTTGTGAAAAAGGGGCATCTGACCATTATTTATAGATGGAAAAAATTCTAATTAACCCTAACTAACTAGGTAGTCAACTCCAAAAAAATAGGAGGATTCCATTTATTGAAAGCATGGAAAAGAGGGAGGAAGTTATGTATGTGCCAGATTTAGTCAAAGAAAACTTTCCTCAACAAGGATCCAACACAACAACACCTCCTAGATTTTCTCAACTAACATACATGATCATTTAAAAGGTAAGTTACAACTTCCACATGAGCTGGGAGTTTTCCTCCATTGGAAGTTTCCATCCATTGACCTCTTTAATGACCATCTTTTTGACTTCCTTCACAACCAACCAACTGGCATGAACTTCTTCAACTTTGCAAGCTTCATTTATATTTGCATCTTAATGTGAACTTCCATAAGGACATTAGCACATAAAAAACAATTGAATATGCATAATTACCTTAAAGTAACATCCATTCAACCACATGTAAAATTAATATAGGAAATTCAAATAATAGGTTAGTATTATCAAAAGTCATAAGGATAAGTTCATGCCCAAGGTTCATTAATTTATGGAAATAACATGGAGAGTGTCAATAAATAGGTACTAAAGTCCATAGTAACAACAACAAATATATGATAAACCCTATCAAAATTGAGCCATTATTTGGACTCGTCAAAGGGCACACTCAAGGGCAGGAAAACCTTGTTTATTATAGTGAATAGGGGTTTTACTCAGTCAAACCCCTTGTAGGTAATTAAACCAAATGATGAAATAAGGAAATTAAATCATGAAACATGTAATTAATTATGCCTTGTATGTTATCTTGGAATGAATATCTACAATCTAACATGAAGTGGCCATGAAAAATTTAGATCTTGATCTCAAATAATGCTTTCAAGATGAATCTTCAATGTTATGTAATCAACTTTCTTAGCTCAAACACATGCATGAATGCATTAAACCCTAGACATGCTGATGTGATCTTGAATTGCTGCAATAAACTCTTGAAATCTTCCTTGAAATGTCTTTGAATTTCTCTTGAAGTGCTCTATAATACTCTTGTAAAGTATTAGGACACTCTCTTGAAAATCTTAGATGAAACTATGTGAATTAACTCCTTATTTATACTAAACCTTGAGATTAACCCCAAAATTGAAATATTTCAAGGTGACTTTAGATCTGGGTATTAAAATTATAATGATCCCACCACAATTAAATTTGAAAAGAGGGGTCCTATTAAAGGAGGACCCATTCACCACTAAAGGAAAATGGGTCCTAGCACAAATTTCTAGGACTACACTTTAGGGTGATGAAATAACATATAAAAATTGCCACAAAAATGCATAGAAAGGAAGTGTCCCAAAAAGGTGAATGGGTCTTGGCACAAATTCTAGGACCACGCTTCAAGGAGGTGAAAGTACATAAAATACCAACCTAAAAAATGCATAGAAAGGGGTATCCTATGTGGAGGGGACACCTTATGCCAGTAAAGGTGAATGGGTCCTAGTAACACTTTTCAGGACATCAAAAATTTCAAATTAAATGTCATACAATATCATTATTGGGTGTTGGGATAGATCCTTGAAAAGGGGGCTTGAATTTGAATTAAAGGGGTCAATTAAACTCAATTAAACACCATTAATTAAGGGGACCCTAGATAAATGTGAAAGTGTGTTACAACACTTTACAACACCTAAATAAGGTACAAGTTAAATACATTTGATTAAAAGTGGCCCATTATGCTTAATTAATTAAATAAACCTTTATAAAAGTGTGAAAGTGTCTTACAACACTTTACAACACTCTTTAAAGTACAAATTATGGTACATTTTTTAATTAAATAAGGGTCCTAGAATGATGACAAATGTGTACAACACATTACAACACCATTCCAAGACACCATTAATTCAAGTTTAATGTCAATTATCAAATTAAGTGTGAAAAATGATTACTTTTTTTGACACTATAGACACTAATCTAGGGCTTCATTAATTAATTGAGGTTAATTTTCCTTAATTGGCCACTTTAATTCAAATCCAAGCCTAATTAATTACAAATTTGAAGTGATAAAACCTGCCTTTTATAACTTTCATAACATAATGTTTAACATTGAGCAATGTGTGTCCTAGGTAAGTGACCTAGGACCTATTCGCCATAGGGAAAATGGGTCCTCACTCACACCTAGGACCTAAATTCAAATTATTTTTGTGGTGGTTTTTCAATGTTTCATGTGTATTTAGACATTGACTTGTGATATTTGAATTTTTGAAATTAATTTTAAGATATGCATAAATATAAGGTTATTTCATTTAGTTTCACCTCGATTTTCAAGTGTTCAAATCCTAGAGAAAATTTTATGATCAAGAGATAATTCAAGAGCATTTTCAAGGCATTGAAGAGCACATTTATTGAAGATTATTGCAGCAATCAAGATTCCATTGTCATGTCAAATATTTATTGCATCATGCATGTTTTTTGAGCTAATATGGTGATGTTGATTTTAAGATCTATTCAAGAATTGTTTCAAATAAAGTTTCATGATCAAGATCCACATCCATTGAAGCCAATCAATGCAAGTTTAGATTTTTATTTCAAGGTTTTATCAAAGGTTTGGTGAGTTGTGGCATTTATTTTTCATTCATCATTCCTTCATGTTTCATCGTTTCATTATAAGGTTTAATTACCAAAATGGGGTTTGACCAAGGAAAACCCCCATTCACTAACAAAGAACATTTTTTATATTTTTGATGTGTGATTGCATATTTTAGGTTAAAATCCTCTGAAGATAAAAATTGAAGAAAGTTGCAAAGTTTTCAAAGCTTCAAGAAAATTTGCCATTTCACATAAACTCTTCTATAGGATTTATTTTCGGTTTTCCAATAGTGAAAATTAGAAATTTGGGAGTGTAGACACAACAAAAGAGAACCTAAAAAGGATTTTAGCAAAGCCCTAGCTAGGACCCATTTTCCATAGGAAGAATGAGTCCTCAATGAGCTTCAAAAAGTGACTTTTGGTGATTGGTACATGTTATTCTCCCCTTTCTAGATCTACCTTTTGATTAATGTTTCTATTAGTTTCGAATACAGCCTTTCATTTGCACTTTATAGCTTACATTTTGGAGTTTATTTGATTATTGTAATCTTTCTCCCTAATGTTCTATTTGACTCATACCCCCATCCTTGCATAGAGGGGAATTTTTTTGATTCATACCTTAATTTGACTCACCTTTTGGCTATTAGCCATCTCATTGTTTGGGTCTCATTTCCTTGAATGATATTAGAGAAATAGGTCCTTTGTGATGAACCCCCTTTCATAACATTTTTCACCCAACCCCTATTTTTTTCTCCTTTTCATTTTTGTGAACTTGAGTTTGATCATTGTCCTTTTTTTATTTTGGAGTCCTATTTCACCCTAGATTTAGATTTTGCATTGAATTGAGTCTCATTTAAGTTTTCTATTTTTCATTTAACTTTGCATTTCATTTAAGGGTTTTAGGATTGCATCTTTTCATTCTTTAAATCTGAAATATACAAAAAAAACAATCATTTTGCAAGTCAATTAAATATAGCATTACATCATATCCATTTTCATTTGAAAATTGAAAGAAAATTGCATATCAAAATAGGTTTTCTAGGTTTTCATTTTGTCACATTTTGCATTTGCATTCAACCTTCATTTCATAGAAAATTAAAGTTGAAACTTGCTATATCTGATAAAAATCTAGAAACCATTGAAATGAACTCAAAAACATGTAAAAACACTTTTGAAAACCATAATATAGAACTCATTTTCCCTAGGGCGAATGAGTCCCTAATCAAGCTCATTTCTTAATTTTCTAGGCATTAAAACATCCATTTCTGTATTTTTGTTTGTTGTTCTTGTATTTTTGTTTTTGTTTGCAAAATTTCTATGTCCTCAATTTGGTCATATTTAGCTTAATTTGATAAAATTAGTGCATTGTGTGATTTCAAAATTGCATTTACAAGACATTATTTTTAGGTTTTTTCATAGTCTAATAAAAAAAATTACCTTGTTTTAAATCTAAAATTCTAAGAATAGACAAGTGTTTTAACAATATGTGGAAGTCCTTATTATCCTTTGTTGATGTTTCAAGTTATTTTTTTGGAAATGATCCTAATGCAATTGACCCTTGAAAGGAAAAAATTTGTTTGGGAATCCTAGAATTTGGGACCTAGAATAACAAAACTCAACACTCTCATTCAAGGATGACCCTAAAGATCTCAATCCAATGGAGAAAAGGGAAATAGATCTTGCAATACAGTTGTCCTAGGGGCTGATTATGAACTAATGGGGGGTTCACCACCAAATTATGACTTGGAAAGAAAAATACAATGCAATATTTAATGCTTAACCCTAATATGATACAATCTTTCACTAAATGTCCTAGAAAAGTATGTAAACTAGAATAGGAAGCTAAAAGATGAAATGTGTGCACTCAAAAATATGATGGCTATATGGAGCTCTAAAATACTAAAAAAGGACTTTAATGCTGATTGGGACTCATACTCTAGGTTGGGCGAATTAGTCCCAAATCTGGGACCTTTTTATGCAAAAACATGAATCTGGAAAATGGGTATCTGAAACTGCAAAAACTTGAAAATTGACTTAAACTAGGACTCATACGCCAGATCTAGCATATCAATCCAGTTAGGGTTTTCTAGAATTTCAAATTTTGAATCTAGTCTTCATGGTCTACTTTGTGCTTCCCAATTGGTTTCCAGATCCAAAACCCTCATTTTCAACTTGTAAAAGTCTTCCAAGTATCTCCAATGCAAGGTGACAACTTTGACAACTTTGAACACATTGACAACTTTCTCCAAACTTTCTCTTCAATGTTTCTTCAACCCAAACCTACAAATCACATAGTAGAGAGGGAAATTTTTTGTTTTTCTAGTAGAAAGGGGTTTTCCTTGGTCAAACCTCATTTTGGTAATCAAACCTTGAAATGAAATGAAATAAGAATGGAGAATGATGAATGAAAAAAATATGATGTTGCAACTCACGAAACCCTAGCAATAAGAGGCTACAAAGATGTATGAAGTGGCTCCAATGGATGTCAATCTTGACTCTTGCTTGAATGGGATAGATCTTGAATGAAATGCTAGCTTGAATCATGAAACCCTACATCACATTTGTTAGCTCAAAAACAAACATGATGCATGAAGACTTTGACATGATGCTTGATGCTTGGATAATGGTCTAAAATTCTTAATAATCTACTCTTGAAGACTTTTTAATTCTCGTGTAAAAACTTGAATTCTTTTGTGAACCTAAACTTGCTATAAGAATACTCATTAAAGTTGTTAAGTGGAAAATGAGTGAAAGAAACTTGTATTTATACTTAATTATGCAAAAAAAGCTTGAAATTACAACACTACAAGCCAACATGAGATCTAGGGGGATAAATCCCACAAAAAAATTAAATTAATTTTAATTTTGGGCCACATAAGACTCATATTCCCAAGGTGGCGTATGAGTCCCATTAGGCATAATTTATGGGACAAAATAAAAAAATGCTTAGAAAGGTATAAAATCACGATCGAGACCCAAAACCCTAGGTGGGAATCATACACCCAAGGTGGTGTATGAGTCCCAAATCACTAAATATATGCCACACAACCTAGAAACACCTGAATTATGATTGGATGTTAGTTTTTGTCAAGATTATCCTTAGAAATATGCATAAATAATGGCTTGTGGATGCAAAATAGGGCAAATAAAGCATAAAGAAGCCCAATTATTTATGAAAACCCCATAAAAGTGTGAAATTATGTTACAACACTATACATAACTCTAAATAAGTTATGATTAAGTTTATTTAATTTACAAGGTCTTGATACCTAATGTGAGTGTGTTAATCATATTACAAGACTAAGTTAAGGCATCATTAAGCTCAATTTTATGAGGTCTCGAACAAGTGTGAAAATGTCACCATGATAATTTTTGACACTACATTTAGCCCCCACTTTAGTGAGAGGGTGTACTTGTTGCAAACTCATACTAAAGTAGATGAAGTTGCTTCAAGAGGGTTTCAAGTGTACCAATGTTGGTAAGATAGGATGACAACAATGAAGAGGGCTGATCAAGCCCCAAGGATCAAGATCCCATGGCTAACCAACATAGGCACAAAAGAAAACACATGAAAATTATATAAAGAGTATCATAAATGCACAATCATACACTGACAAAGACAAAGGGAAAATAAAAAAGAAAAAATAAAAAAAGGGGTAGATCAATCTTTGACCCTTTTTCCATTGCAATGTGGATTAGATCTAGACTGTTTGTCTAAAAAGATGCACGCTCACTCTAAGGAAATGAAACTTTAGGCTATCTACTAGGTCAAGATTTGAAAGAGGTGAGACACATACACACACAAATGGTGTGTGCTAACACTCACACGCAAGTTTCTAAGGTAAATTCATGCCTCAGTTGGGATTCCCATAAAAAACCATACCAAAGTTATACATCCTAATAACTTTAATAAGGAACCACACAAAATTGACCTTCAAGCTTCATGGGGGAAGCAAAAATTCATATGCTTGGAGCTTGATGCAGAAACAAGGTGGAAATCAACTTGAAATGACAAATAATAGATGGTCAACCCAAATTCCAAAGCAAGTCAAAAGAACTTCACAAACCCACTTGTTAGATGCATTTTGTCCACCAAAACAGCCAAACAACTTCAAGGGACTTTTCACCCAAATTTCCCAAAATAATTTCCAAATAAATAATGGATTTATACACCCATTAAGGAATTACACAACATAATTCAAGATCAGATATAACTCCTTTGTACCAGTTTAGACTTCCAATACACTCACCATGGGAAAAACAAGGAAAAGAGGTCAATTTAACAAAGGAAGTACCCTTCAAACTTATACAATCACCTTGAAACATTGGGGAAGCAAATTAAATGGCCAAAAACCATAGAATCCACAATTTTTTTGCACCTGTACGGCTAGAAACACTCCCAACTCAAAAAACCTCATTTTCTAATGCAAAAACAAGGGTTTTGTCAAAATTTTCATTCCCAGACTTGGATAAACAAATATATGGTCCAAACACCTTTCATATGGTCTGACTTGACATTTTAAATGCTTACAAATTCAGCTCCATCAATAATTCATTGAAAATCACTTCAAAGCCATCACTTTTCAAGGGAAAAATTGCATTTTCAGCCCTAGGGCATCACACATTCACCACAAAAATGCCTTATTATAATATAAAATGAATTAATACATCTAATATAATATATTTTTCCTACCAATAAACTGAGTTACAACATTATATAGTGGGTGGATTGGTCAAAATCTCATATTTTTGCCTTCAAACCCTTCACAAGGAGAAAAACCAGGATACTTGTAGTAATTTTTGAATATCTCTCACAAAACAATGAATGAGAACTCCAAATAAAAAGAAGATTAAATTAAACACATATACCCTCAACCCATAAATATTTCAAGGGATTAGGATGCCGTACAGATCTGTACAACAATAAACAAGTTCTGAAAAACTGTGAAAAATATAAAATTTGCTCCAAAAATATGGTATTTTATTGAATATGAGTTATTACAAACTTCAACAACCCTTACTTCAAGCCTTGGAAGGAATTATAAAGTATATTAAACAAATAACCACCCCCAACCAACCATCTTCACAACTAATTACCACTTAATGACTCTAATTGTGCAAATCAACAAAAATCAGCAAAATTATCATTGACAACATTTGCAACATTTTGCATTTTTGCAATTATTGAACTTTTAAAACTCTAAATACCTTTATACACCTTAAATATGGTCATTTAGACCTTATTTAACCCTTATTAGTACTTTTAGACTCAAAACAACAAAATCCCTTCATTTACCCAATTTGACATCTTTGACAAATTTTCAAGTTTTCACACATTTTGCAATGTCTTCATGGAACAAAGATGAAATCACCTTAAAAGGACCTTATAAAACTTTTTAAATCCTATTATTGAAATCACAAGGTTTTGGTGCTCCTGCACCAGAGCTCATGAACTATGAACTTCAAGCCTCATGAGGCAAGCAAAGCTTTGTTTCCTTGGAACACATGAACAAACAAGATTGTTCCATAGGCATGTAAGGTATATTATGCAAGGTGGCCATATTAATGAAAATAAAAATGCAATAATAAGGAATGTTCAAATTATTCTTGCTTAATTCATATGAGGTCTTAACTCAGGGGACACTGTGCCTAATATCTCCAAGAGAGGGCCAATCAAAGAATAAAATATTCACAACTTAGGGGATGCAGTGTGTCACATCAAGCCACTAAGAGGAATATAATATGCTAAGAGAGATCATGCTCTTGAATGAAATCATACCCAATTTCATCCACAAAGTGAAAGAAACATCACATAAAGTAGGAAGACTACACCATGAACCATGAAAATGACAAATGCAAAATAATAATGCCAATGTATGTCCCCACATTAAAGAAATTACTTTAAAGTAGAAAATGATAAATGCTCACAATAAAGAAGACATGAGAGCTAACTTGAAAAGCCCTATGCCAGGTCATATGTTTCCAAGTAAAACTACATCATGCAAAATAAAAGAGAGGGGTTTCCCCCAAAATGAAACTCCAAACACATGGGGGATCTATGGATTTGGGGTCAATATGTTCTTGCTACAATGTTTTAATAGAGAGATCAAAATTGTCATCATTCCCCAAGTACTCATAGAACTGGAAGAATGATATAAAGAGAGTGAAAACAAAAAACCTTTCGGGTCAACATGGAAGAGACATGAATGTCTCAATGCCTTGCATCATCCCAAAAGGAAAAAAAAGACAAATGAAAAGATAAATGAAAAGATTTTGGGTCAACATGGAAGAGACATGAATGTCTCGACACCTTGCATTATCCCCAAAAGAAAAAATAAGAAATGAAAAGGTAAAGGAAAAGATACAATATTTACAACATAGAGAAGAATAAAAAGGTGCAAATAGAGGAATGTCACAAAGAGAGAGACACACACATCAAACAAAATATCACATGGATCACATCATTACCATGTTCAACACTCTTCTTAGGAGAATTGTCATTTAATCTCATGGAAGAGGAAAAAAAATTATTCAATTCATTATGCACTTGTTCATCAATCCTTACAATCTTGTCATCTTCATCCAAATTAATCAGAATAGGAGGTTGAATGATAATGCCTAAAGAAGTGTTCAACTCTTGTTGTGATTGCATTATGAGATCTTTCTATTTTAGGGAGGGGGTAGACTAATTATAGATTCATTCAAACAAGTTTGGATATTTATTTTATTTTTCTATTTCTTCATGTAACCTATGAGCAAGGGTAGGATGTCTATGCCTATGCTCTCTAGCACCTCTATTTATTTTAGTTATGTTTTCACATTGCATTTTTGTATGAGCAAGTTGATCAACCATAGGTTTCTTTTCTTCCCCAAGGGGAGGAACAAAAAGAACCGTGGGATGTTATTCAACCACTTTTTCTTTGACTTTGTAAACTTTTTTTATTCTAGGAGGCATGATGGGAATGTTTTCATTATCTCTTGGTCTTTTGTAGGAAGTAGGTGAAGGTTTGATCTTAGGTTGGTCTTGGTTATTTGGAATTTATTTATGTTCAATCATTGTTTTATCAAGGATGGTAGGCCTGGTAGTGGGAAGAGACATGTTTTAGATGGATAATTCTGCTAATTTTTTTCCTTGAAATTTTGGTAGGTGAACCATAGATTTTAAGATGTAAGATGTTATGACTCTCCTTTGCTCAATTAGTGTCTTTCACCTAATGGAAAGAGATAGACCCCCCACCTAAAATCTAGGTGGTTCACTCAAAATAGTCTATGTATGAGGAAATTATGACTAAAAAAAATGATCTAGATGTAGTAAACTAGTAAAAGCTATTGATTAATAAGTGAACTATTTAAATACAACTTGTTGGAAAACACATTATGATATGCATAAATGAACTAGAAATGAATACAAATTTAAATAGAAATGGATGAAACTGCAAGTGTGCACCTGAGATATTGATGAAGAGTATAAATAACTTTTGGAATGTTGTTAATCCTAAATTTTAGGCCTGGTGGGACCCATTTTCCATTTTCGGCGAATTAGTCATAATTTTGTGAAACTATTCTGTAGCCCATTTTGAACAAATGGGTATCCAAAAATGTAGAAAACAAAAATTAGGTCTACAAGTGGGATTGAGTCACTACCCATTGTCAATTAGTCCACCTTTAAATTTATGAATATTCAAAGTTGGAAACATGAGTCTTTGGTTTGCACTTTTTGCTTCTCCAGGTGTTCGGTTCTAAAACTATCAGATTCGGGCCTCAAAAGTGACTTTTTGTGGGTATTTTGCTTTATCCAATGAAGAGATGAATTGAAAAAAAATTCAATGCACTCTTCAATGATTTATAAGCCTCCAAGATGTCTAAATCTACAAATAAATGAGACAAGAAAGAGAAATTTTTGATGCTAAGGCACGAGGGTTTGCCTTGGTCAAACCCCTTTTAGCTAATTAAACCAAAAAATGGAAAAATAATGTAATGAAGCATGCAATAATGGAGTTATTACCTTTCCATTGAAGATTGATCTTTAATTTCTATAGCAAAACATGAAGAATCTACTCTTGAATGTCTTAGGAAACTATCTTGAAGACTTTAAATGATGAAACCCTTACTTGCTTGACTTGAGATAGAAGATAAATGATTAATGAATGATAAGAGATGTTTGAATGAGTTATGAGATGTAAATTAGGGTTTATAGAATTTATTTTATAGGAATTCACCTTATTCACCCATAAATTGTATCCCTAAGGACAACATGTAAAAAATAAACTTAAATTTTAGTTTTTCCCACTCAAAGGTCAAAATTTGCCCAAATGGGACTCATTTGACACATTGGGTGAATTAGTCCCACCTAGAAAGGAATCATTCACCATAGGTGGTGAATTAGTCCTAGTGGGGCCAATTTGATAGCTAAGATTCTAGGGAGTAAGGAAATAAGGTTTATATGATAACTTTGTCTGGTATTTCATCAAATATTACCTTGGGATGCACAATATGGGGTAATAGGGGCCTATTAATGATGATGTAAAGGTAAATTAGGGATTGGAACATATAATTCAATGTGAAAGTGTGATTAAATACACTTTACAACACTAAAATGAGGCCCACACAGCCTAGAAAGGCACAAGAACCAATGTGAATGTGTAAAACATATTACAACACTAGAATAACAATAAGTTTATTTTACAAGCCTTCTAGTTTGATTTGATAATGTAATTAAACACTTTTTATAATGTTTAATTAAGGGAAGATGGGTTGATTAAGTCTAGAAAAGTGTGAAAGTCCTTTACAACACTTTACAACACCTTTACAGGACATTGTTAAATGTATCTGAAAGGGTCGAAGACCTAGTGTGGAAGTGAAAAACACCTCACAACACCAAATCAAGGCCTCATTAAGTCTAATTTATCATCAAACATTCCCCAAATCAAGCAAATTTCCTTTTTTCTATGGTACATTTAGCCCCCACTTTAGTGAAAGGATGAATTTGCTTCAAACTCACACTAAAATAGAAATTCAAGAGAGGTCGAATCATACCCATGTGGATGATCTAGGATAGAAAAGTTCAAGAAGGTGGTCAAGCCCCCAGGATCTAACATCCTAAGTCAAGCTGACATGAGTGCAAAAGGACATACAGAAGGTGAAACAAGATACATGATCATGTAATAGAAAGATGTAGAAGAGTGAAAATAAAAGGGTGGATCAAGCTTCAACCATTTTTCCAGCTAGTTGTGGATCAAATCTAGGTTGTTTGTCCAAAAGAAAAATGCATACTCACTCTAGGGCGATGAAACTCATGGCAGTTCACCAGGTGAGAAATCCCAAAAGGTGAGAAACATACACTTGGCTAGTATGTACTCATGAACACATAGGTGGCTATGGGGAAATTCATGCCTTGGAATGGGCTTCCCACTCAACCATACCAAATTTATACCTCCTGATAACTTTAATAAGGCACCACAAAGGAAAATTATTTTTGAGCTCTATGAAGTAAGAAAAACTTCGTATGCTTGACACTCATAGACATTGTTAATGCAAGGTAGTGTAAGGAATGTTCATATGGATTTTGCTTAGTTTGTGCAAGGTCTCATCTTAGGGAACATCATGCCTAATGTTTCTAAGAGAGGATAAGTGCAAACGGTCTCATCTTGTTTCCAAGAGAGGACAAGTTTAGGGTCTCATCCTATGGAACATTGTGCCAAATGTGTCTAAGATAGGAAATCACAAGAAAAATAAATTCACATAATGAAATGTGAGTGGTGATGTATGTCGCCACTTTAAAGTGGTTTCAAACACTAGTACTATGAGAAGTTTCCTTAAAGTAGAAGAAGATGACATGAGATCTTACTCAAAAATCTCTATACCAAGTCATATGTTTTCGATAAGCTACATCATGAAAAGGTAGTATGTCACATGTGAGCCAACTTAAGGAATATAATCCACATCCCAAAATTTCTCTTAAATGTTTATGAAAAGTTAATGATTAGCCAAAAGAATCAACGATAAGTGACATACAAGGATAAGGCTACTAAAATCCTTTCCCCCACTAACTATAGGAAAAAGGTGAGTTGAAACAATTGATGAAATGTAGGAAAGAGTGAAAATCGATATCAATTAGAGGAATTAGGTGCCCCCCACAGAAGGAAGAATACTAAACTCCTGAAAATATTGTATTTTATGACTCAAAACCTTACATTCATTAGTGGAATGACAATGAACTCTATGATATTCATAGAATGAAGTCTTGTAATAAAATTCATTTTGACTTCTTGGAGAAAGGGTTATCAAGTGATCTTGGAGGAGTCTTGAAAAGATGAAATATTGATCAATGGTAGAAGGTGGTTGATGAGACCATAAATTATCTCATATTTAATCAAAGAAAATCATCTATTTCTTCTTAATGCATTAATGATAAAGTGGATTTGAGTGATGATTGAAAGTTCTTTAGCTTGTTTAAAGTAGAATAAAAAGTAAATGTTTGATTTATTTTTAGTAATTAAATGTGATCTAAATTGCCTCTAATATGTCTCCATGAAGTTTTTAAGATGATATAATCTAGATAAATGAGTTATTAAATAACTCGTGGGAAGAAGAAGCTTCATAGACACTTGCAGCAGAGAGCTCTAGACACTTGAAGCAGTTAAACTCCTGAAATATTTAGAAGTATTTGAAGAAGTAATGAGAAGATAGAGAAGAGTCCCAAAAATTTTCTACATTCATGAAAAATCATGGAGCATCAATCATTCCTAAATTAATGGGATGGGTTTGTGTTTCATGTAGAGTTTTAAGATCTCTCATAGTTATTAGATTTCATGCTTCCTTCTTCCACCAAAGATAACTCAACATACCACATCAATAAAATGTTGT
The DNA here is from genome assembly GCA_007258455.2 of Sequoia sempervirens. Taxonomy (NCBI): domain Eukaryota; kingdom Viridiplantae; phylum Streptophyta; class Pinopsida; order Cupressales; family Cupressaceae; genus Sequoia; species Sequoia sempervirens. Next base: position 40,218 of record VDFB02073793.1, read on the forward strand.
TGAATTATTATAGCATGTTATTCTTGTTAATGATCAATGATTTTGGAAAGAAAAGTGAAGAATAATTCCTTCATTCACATGGAGAATTGAAGACATTATAAAAATCAGGCATTTAGAAATACTCAAAAATGCAGTCCCAATAAAACATCGATATCTCCCTTGTTTATCAATAAAATTAAAAAAATTCAAAATGATATACAAACTTTGTTTGATGATATAAAAACCATTTTTATCATTTGGTGTGATTTGTAGCAGGGGAGGAGCAGTAGGCATTAGAAAATGACTGAGACAAAAGTGGTGTGATGGAGGACAGCAATTTCAAGTTTCTTAAAGTTTTATAAACAACCCCTCAAAAATAGGATCTTCAATCCAAATTATTAGTGGATTGATATAGAATATGAATTCTATAAAGACAATGTAATCATTTTAGAAAAGGAGGGGATTTGAAAGGCTTGTTTCAGCCTAAGGAAATAGGATAGTTTTAGTTTCATTTCCAGTAATGTATTTTCAACTTTCTAAAGTAAATTTGAATTCAATCAAGACTTTTTATTTCTAGCATGTGTCAAGTAGTTTATCCTTTTCAATTATTGCAAATGTTCCTTAAATTAGTTATTTTTCATGCAAATTTACTTTCATGCAAACAAGATTTATTTCATGCAAGTAGAATACACTGTAGAATGGATTGTCAAGCAAGTTTTCTACTTTCTCTCTTGCATACAACCATGGACACCACCTTGGATTGATAAATTAAATCATGAGGATTACAATGAACCTATCATTTTTGGCACCATTGCTGGGGATAAGTGTCATTAGGGAAGGGAGCAAATTATTTTGGAAGCCTTTTAGATTTAGAAGTTTCTCAAGAAAGATTCATCTATCAAAACCCCCCCAAAATACTAGTTCTAAAGAGAAACCCCGCTA